>CAIGRH010300508.1:0-19854 GCA_903798295.1 Fraxinus nigra | reverse complement strand
CTGATTCCATGTTAAAGTAAAAGAATAAAAAGGCTTTTTACATGTTGTGTTAGCCTCCCACTATTTATAATAAGAACTTAGGAAACGCTAGGTATTACATAAAAGACTTAAATACCCTTTAACAGTTACCAACTATGATATTACAATAGAGATGAAAAAGCACCTGTAAGTTGAAAGCCTGAGACCTACCTATTAATATAAGTGTAAGGATAAAAATGAAAAAACTCAAGGAGAAATTGCAATTGAAGATCCTAATATCGAGCCACACTTTGATATGAGTTGAATTTCAGAAGTGTCCAGCAAAAGAAATTGAAATTAAACTTGCAAGTCAAGATGGAGTCAAAGGTAAGACTTGTGAAGTTAAGAGTAAATGTTTCATTGACATTCTCTATGATCTGAATACTAGAGAATTGCATAAGCATGAGGAAAATAGTGAAAGAATTATAGCATCGAAGATGACATCATTAGAAGTTTAAAAAAAAAAACATGGAAAGCACGAAGAATCGAGAATTCCTGTTTATTTGTGCACAGGGGATTTAAGAATGAGAGATTAAATAAATCATCCTTTCTAAAGGAATGTCACACTGAAAGTGTCCTTAAGAATGAGATGATGAGTAATGTAGAAGAGCAAAGTTGATATCATTCAATGCAATTGTGGAGAATAAAGACATGGACATTTGTTCAATATGTGACTTGTTAAAGATGAGAAGATGAGCAATGTATGAGCAAAATTGATGCCATTCAATGCAATTGTGGAGAATATAAAGACATGGGACATTTGTTCAATATGCGACTTGGTAGAAACTTTTGAACATTTTCATACCGATTGATTGATTTTCTTCCTTCAACCAAACTAGGGGACAAGTTCTTTTTCAAATGCTAGAGAATCATGTAGGACAGGTTTAATTCAAATAGAATAGTTTTTCTCTTTTTCTTATTCTTCTTGATTAGATTAGGATTTCTACTTCTTCCTTGATTAGATATGATTTCTTCTTTCTTTTATATTAGGATTTTAGTTTTCTTTTCGTTTAAGATTTTAGTTTAATTTCCTTATATTAGTAAGATTAAAAAATCATTTTGCATATAAACAAAGACTGTACATTTTTCAATAATTAATTTTAATCAATTTAACACAATAAAATTATTCTTTACAAATTTTGTAATTTTTTTTAACTTTTTTCTTGTTTCAAAAATTCTAATTTTGCTTCCACTCAAATACGACACTAATTAGTTTTGATAAATAGCTAAAAAGAATCTTACAAGTATTTTTTTTTTTTTTTTTTTTCTTTCCACAGCCATAACATTTTTTCCACAGCCTCTGTTTACAAGAAACCTGGATGTGTGCTCATTTTTGTCCTTTTTATTACTTCTTTATCGTAATGATTGAGCATCGTCATTTCTAATTAATGTCCTTGATAATGCATATATACTTTAACCTGAAAAAGTGCCAGAAATGAGTTTTGAGATGTTTGCTAACTAGGTTCTTTTATGTTCTTTGTTATTGCATCTTATTTCTCCAATGGAAGTTTTAATTACATTCTTAAACTGAACTACTTTTGTTTCATTTTGAATCAGAATAGAACAATGGAAGGAGCCTTCAAACCTTGGAGAGATCCTGAATGCGCTGCAGTGGNTTTTTTTTTTTTTTTTTTCTTTCCACAGCCATAACATTTTTTCCACAGCCTCTGTTTACAAGAAACCTGGATGTGTGCTCATTTTTGTCCTTTTTATTACTTCTTTATCGTAATGATTGAGCATCGTCATTTCTAATTAATGTCCTTGATAATGCATATATACTTTAACCTGAAAAAGTGCCAGAAATGAGTTTTGAGATGTTTGCTAACTAGGTTCTTTTATGTTCTTTGTTATTGCATCTTATTTCTCCAATGGAAGTTTTAATTACATTCTTAAACTGAACTACTTTTGTTTCATTTTGAATCAGAATAGAACAATGGAAGGAGCCTTCAAACCTTGGAGAGATCCTGAATGCGCTGCAGTGGAGCAAGAAAACTGTCTGCTTCCCCCTTCTCCTCCCCCCGAGTGCCGGGGACTCCCCATCCCAGGGAAGAAAAAATGAAGAACTCCTTCCTAACCTCTAAAGGACTTGCAGTGAAGCAAGAAGATTGTTCTTCTGCCATTCAGGGAAGTAAAACAGAAAAATGAAATGTTGTCCAGAAAGTAGCTGAGGGAATGTTATGCTAAGCTTTGTTATGGTACACAGTAAATTGTGTATGTTGATGTGTGTAATTTACTTGGAACACTCAGATTGACTGTCAAACAATTACCAATATGTACAACTGGTTGAGAATATAGTACTTGTTAATCTTTGAAACTATATATCCTATTTCTTTTATATACTTCATTAAATCTTAAAATTGGCCATTTGATGGTTTTCTCATGATGATGTTAGATTTGTCCATTCGGAAGCAGCTTTTAGTGTAAAATTTGACGTGAGGGCAAACAGTTTTCTGTTAGTGTGGCTCTCAGGTCCCAATATGATGTTATTGCTTCTTTGTTGAAGAAGATAGCTCTTATTTTTGTGGAATCCCTCTTGATACAACCGAAATTTCATAGTTTAGCTAAGCTGAGCATGTTTATTAGTATTTTATCATTCTACCATAAGAAACATTGTTTCACAGAGTCAGAACTACAATTAAGCATAAGCTAGATATAGCAGCAGAAATCCCTGCGCATGATGTAGGGCTATCCCTGTCGGGGGAGTTGAGTCTTGAGCTTCAATATCGACAGTGTCATCACTTCCCTGAGAAAGCTTGCTGGAGCCGCCATGCTCGAAAATATCTGAAAGATTCCAGTACCCCTATTTCTTATGCAGCTAATTTTTCAGACTGGCTGACCATTTCGTTCCCAAACTATGCTGATCCCTTAGTTCTCCTTGACATCTTCATGGTGCGCTTCAATCAGCTTGGCCAGCTCTTTTGGCGACTTGTCAGTCCTTCAGAGCCCGGAGAACAGCCTTTTTGCTGGCTTGTTCTTTCAGGCATTGTGTCCCAGCTGTACTTTCAAGTTGAAGAGCAGCTCGTCCTTCCTCGTTAACCTCTTCTCCACCTCAGAGGCTATCCAGCTTAGAGGCACGAACCTTGAAATTTCCAGTAGTCGCGTCAGTATGGTACGTTGTGAAGGATGGGAATCTGAGCGGTTAAATAAGTACTTCCGGCCTATTGACCGAGGGATTATTTCTTCAATCCTGTTAAGCATGCATGGTAGAGAAGATAGATTGATTTGGCACTTCGATGAGATGGGTGAATGCACAGTGCGAGGAACTGTTTGGCCATCAATTTGGAACTTAAACCCAAAAATCCAGATTTTTGGGAAGATTGAATGATAACGCTTTGCCCTCTTAAAGTCAACATTAGGAGGCGTCAAATTGATACAAGTTTGGGATCTCACCGATGTGCGATGGAGGAGGATTTTATGGAGTGCTATTTAAATGCAGCTCAACAAAGATCTTCAAGAAGGTGGGATGCTGTGGGCCGTTGAAGGGGTGCTTTACCTTGCAATCGGATACCACGATTTTTGACATCATAGCAGTTTGTTGTAGGGAGTTGTTTGAATGGAACCCTGAGTACTATTGCTGATTCGGGGCAAGCAGAAACGGTGTTACATTACAACCGAAGCATCGCTAGAGACATAAGCAATCAGAAATCAAAAATCAAAATCATGGTCAGTTCTTTCTCAAGCTATCAAATCAGCAAGGGTTCTAGAATAGTCAAGGCTACTTGATAAAGGATGGCTGTGAAATCCGGGTGGATGCTACTTTGGATATCACCCCCAGCTTGCTGTTGGACAGTGGGCACGACCCATACTGACAGTCAGAAACTTCGGCAATAAGGGGCGCAAGCGGATGTTTGATTTGGATTGGCCTAATGACACCTCAAGTTAAATACTGATGTCAGTGATGCGAGACCTTGAGGGCATTGTTGTGGCTGCATTAACCAAGTATATTGGCAAACCTGTTCCCGGAGGATGCAGAAGCCATAGCTCTTCGGGAATGGTAAGGTCTCTTTTTTTGTGATGAATCATGCACTAAGTTTGGAGGAAGTGGTAAGGTCTCCTCCTTGCAAGAATCAGGCACCATCTTTAGAGGAAGTGTTTTGACGTAGTGCAGCAAGGGAAATCAGGTCAAATGCTTGTAGATCCTCTTTAAAAAGTGAGCCCAATAACATCTAGATTGATGCTAGTTATCGTTCTAATGATGGAGGTGGAATAATGAGATAGGAAAGCATGAAAGTTAAACTGTCATATCTCGTTATTCTACCTAAATTGTCACATCACCAATATCATAAAAAATTTACATAAACCAACACCCACTTCATTGTGCTACACCCCCATCACTAAAAAACCTCCACTCTCCTATTTTTTTTTTCTTTCTCGAGAAAAAGAGAATTTGGAATTGGATAGAGGTAAAGACAAGATTGCGGACCTTGTTCTATTCATTACACGCAGTGAAAATATGAAAAGAAAAATAGTGGCATTGTGCTTTGGAATTCAACTGCTTTGATTTTTGGTGTCCTCGTCGCGGAAAGAATTTCGTCTCACATCGTGAAATTCTTCGAAGACGCGATTTTGGTCATAGAAATGGGGAGAGAAAAGACTTTGTTTCTTGTTTGCCTAATGGAATTCTAGGGTTAAATTTGCCCAAAATAACTGAGGCCCCCAAACATAAGCCTATTTAAGTAATGATATTTATCATTATAATAATGGAATATCGGTGATGTGGCAATTTAGGTAAAATAATGGGATATGACAATTCAATTTTCAAAAGAGAGAAAAAGGGATTGAACTTTCATATTCCATTATTCCACCTAAATTGTCACATCACCAATATTTCATCATTAATAAATAACATTACTCTAAAATCGAACTTTCTTTCATTTCCAACGACCCATCTGTTCATAACTGAGTTGATTTTATTCCTTCATTCATTGCATATTTTGTTTGCGATGACTTCTTAATGCAATGGGTTTGTTTGGCTGTTAAAAATACAGACAGAACCTGCTTATTTCATTCGTTTTAAGCAAGACTGACTTTATAACATAATCCTTGCTTTATACTTCTAAGAACTAAAAAATCAAATGACCTACAACACCTACTCAAGTAATGAAAGACAAAAACTTGTAGCCCTCTTAGCAATACCGCAACAAAGTTCTCCTGATAATTCACCCACTCTACTACCAAGTCCTAATCGTCGAGGCAAGAGTCCCAGAAACGATAAGTTTGCATGGAACAGTTGATTATTTGCCTACTCACAGAACGTCTAAGCCATTAAGGATAATGGTAGACAAAATTTTAACTTCTTTTCCTTTCTTCATGTGTGTTGTGCCATACAATCAACTCTTAACAAACATTCGATAATGGTGAACAGGGGAGAAGAAAAGCAGCAGGAGAAACTGTGATTCTATATATTCGAAGCTGTTAATTTATACTAGGCCTCTGTTTTGTTTTGGTAAACTGTACATCTCCATTCAGTACTGAACTTACAAAACTCTCAGTTTCTTCTTCAGTTACTTCACCCTGAAATACCGCATAAGTTCCTCTCTTAGGTTTGTATGCCAGTATGAGTTTGTCTGATGACTTGAATCCTGACTTATCAAAGGCATTTAGAAACTGTTGTTGCTTAGCAGCATCGAGAAGAGCATAGGAAACTGAATCCCTCGAACTAGAGGTCATACTCCTCCTCAATAAAGATTTCTGAGACACCTACAAAGTGGAACAGAAAATATGACGGAAAAAAGGTGTAAAATTATTCAATACTGTATGGGAAAGTGCAAGTCCTGTAGCAGATATTCATTGAATTCTTTAAAACTAATGAATCTAATAATGGCGTCAAACTGTTATCTTGAACATACACCAAGGCAAATTTAACTAGTTTAAAGGCATCAAAACATTCAAACAACTAAAAGCAATAAAAAGGTCATGTCCATCAAGAAGATCATTACTTACTGATTGCATAATCTTTTCGAGTATATTCTTTGATTTTGATGACCTGAAAGCGCCAATTATGCAGACCGGAGATTTCTCTCCACAGATATCATTAAAGTTGGATCCTGTAAGCAGCTTTACATGTTTATCCTCCGATTCAGTATGCCCCTTTCTGGCTGAAGCTACCTTCTTATTTTTTTTCTCAAAATTGTCAAGCAAGCCACTAATGTCTTGAATAGCAGACTTTAGATCTTTTACAGATACCCCAGATTTCAGGATATGCTTCTCTCCGTTTGATAGCCAACCAATAATAGCTGGAAGCGCATCAACACCCAAATCTTTCACAGATGAAATGTCATGAACCTGTATAAAACCCGCATAGAAGCCTTCGTAGTGAATAAAGAACAGTCAAATTAATTATGCTAATTACACACGTCGCATAAGGTCGACATGGTAAATCAGAAACTACCTCAGCGTCGTAGAAGAGAAAACGTTTGTGATATAACCCACTGAGAGCACGCCAGATAACAGGAGTATCCTTCTTTGTAGAGAGTAGCATCACTTTGGGTAAGTTCCCAGCATTATCAGAACTGACATCTAAATGGCCCAAGTCTACCCGCTTTGAAAATCTTGGTAAATAATCTATAACAAAACTTTTCACACTCTTCACGTTCAAATCACCAGTGTACTCCACCAAGGAACCACTTTCACTCAATTTAGATGAATAGACAAACACTCTTGGTGCTCTTCGAGGATATACACCAAACTCCGTACAAAAAGATGCATCACTACCGCAATTTACACTACCAGCCTATAAAAAGAATAGCATGTTAACGGAAACTCAGAAAAGAAGTGAGAATTGTCTAATAATTAATAGTACACAGGAAACGGAAAAATGATTACTACCTTTAATGCTCCCTGTAGTGAGCTCGCAACCTCCTCGATGATATATTCATAATTTTGGATTCCTTGAAGACCAGAAGCGTGAGATAATAAGAGCCACGTCATTCCTCTATCAACTATTTCTCTCCTATACAACTGAGAATTTACAGCTGGGAGACTCTTAGAAGGTCCCTTACTCCCATACTGAGAACTGCCCGAACTACTGAAACCACCAAACTGATTCCCTCCTCCAGCATCACCTCCAAAAAAGTTTGAAAAGATATCATCTAAACCAAAGCTAAATGAGCTTTGCCTTCCACTACCAGAGCCAGGACCACCAAAAGAAAATGAGAATGATTTTGAACCTCCTTGCCCATCCATATTTTGCCATCCACCTTGCTTGAAATTAAAGCCACTCTGTCCTGTTCCACCACTTGTGAAATAGCTGTATCCACCGTGATCTCCCGGGTTTCCTGCTTCAAATCCAGGATTTCCCTTTTCATCCCCATAAAGATCGTAGTTTTTCCTCTTCTGCTCATCAGATAGAATGTCATATGCTGAAAACATTTATTCAATTATTAAAATTTTACTATTTTGAGAACACAGAGAAGATAAACAACATAAAAAACCAAGTGAAACAAAAAGAACAAGAAAGGATAATTTCCCATAAATTGAACTTTATTTTTCCCGGAAACCTATCTCATTCAAAGGAACTCCTCAGCTTTAGATTAGCTCTTAAATGAGTTCAAATAGAAATCAAATACTTAGCATCATATATTAAACACAACCACCAAAATACCACTATAAGGGTATTTTACCCTTATTTAGAATAAAAACTTAAGAGACCATTTGTAAAACAACACATAACTTAGTCATTCAACACAGTATGTATGGCTGTCAAACCTATGTAGCTCTAAAATTTTGCTTTTGATAATTGGTGGCCCTAGGGATTGAAGGGTGGGTGTTGAGATTGAAACAGTGAGAAGTGTAGTCTACCGTTATTTATCTCAGCAAACTTTTCGTGCGCACCCTTGTTCTTATTCTTGTCGGGATGATATTGGAGTGAAAGCCTGCAAACATGCATGCATTTAGATAAGATTAATGTAAATCAAGTAAAATATACTAATGTAGGACTAAACTTTGATCTACATCCCCCGTATGCGAAGAAACGAAAAAATAAATTGGTATAAATCTTGCACAACGTGCACATACTTATGGAAAGCTTTCTGAATTTCACGTTGACTCGCATTTTGATCAACCCCCAGTACCTGACAAAACATATAACTTGTTAGAAGCTAGAACACAATACAGAATAAACTGCTTACAAGAAAAATAAAACTTCACAACTATTCATTGTTACATTATTCTCAGGAAACCAAACACTCGTGCAGTCAATTCAAATCACACCTCTCTGTACAAACTAAACTCCATAAACATCAGCTATTATTCAATATTGAACAGAATGAGAACTACCACTACAGTTTATCATAAATCAGGAAGGTATCACATCTACATTGTGAAACCTTGAATTTCTTATACTTGAAAAGATTTTTTCCCGTGAAGAAATACAACGTATTTTTCCAATTTCAATAAATCTCATTCCCATTGTATAACAAAGAAATTCAACATATAGGTTTCAATTTTCCCACCCAAACTAAATTATGAAAAAATTGTCGCGGGTGTACTTATTATCATATACAATATTAACAATTTCGCCAAAAGTGAAGAAAAATTATAAAGCTCATTAAACGCAAAATATTCCAGCATCCACAAAAAATTAAACAATAAATCACTTAAACTAATCATAATTCCAAAATCATTCTTTCCCGAATGCAAATCAATCATCAACCATCAAAAACCGAAAAATTCCAAATAATTATAAACAAAACACAGTAAAAATACACCTACTTAATAGATAAAATTTGCTTACCTTATAAAGGTCGGTCTTTTTGGATTCAACCGTGAGAAGAAACAGTAATTCGACAATAAAAATCCACAATTTTAATCGTCTCTTCATCTATGAATCTAATTGTATATGCTCAACAACTGATTTTTGCTTCTTAATTTTTTCCAAAATAATATCCGGGGACGCAATAAATACATTTCGCGGGGAATTCTAGAGCATTCGGGCGTAAAACAGACGTGGCGCGGGGTAGGGGCTCCACGAGTATTGACCAATAGGATTGTGGAATTCTTGATCTTTATTGTTGTAATAATTTAATTAGGCATGATATTACTCAAATTGGATAGGTCTCCAATTTATGTAATAAAATTTGTTTTCTTTATTGAATGGAATAAAAAAATTAAGAATTTCCATTTTATATTTAGTATAAAATCTTTTTAGAAAACCGTCACTTTAAAGATATTAAAAATAGTATCTCGCCTAAAAATTTCATAGGGAAATTGTCATGATTGGCACATGACCACTTAACTTGTTCCGCAACAAGTCCATGGAAAGAGCTAAACTCATAAAGTAAAGTTCAAGAACTTGAGAGTAATGTCATTTGAACGAGCTGAGCATGACATCTTGTTCAACGAGCACATAATTTGACTAACCTCAACCTATTGCCAATTCAAAGGGCAAAGGTCAAAATAATAGGGACCTAACTTGTTATAGATCTTTCCCTTCAATTTCTCAGAGAGAGAGAGAGAGAGAGAGAGATTCCTCAAAGTTTCTACTTTCTATATAAGATGGACTAGGGCCCGTTCGATAGGGATTAAAATTAAAAAATTAGTCGTTATTGTTGAGTTTTATTAGACGAGTTAGATCTAATAACGATCATATTTTCAATTTTAATCCCTACAGAACAGGCCTAAAATATGAATTTATGTCATACCCAATTTCATATTTCACTTCAGAGTTTCAAAATTCTTCGTTGCAACAAGAAAATAAAATAACAATATGCCTTATTCATGCTCTGATAAGTGTAGAGAGTAATTTCACATGCAAAAATAAGTTTATTCTAATTATTAGATTTTATATGGCCTCAACGGTGATAATTTTTCCACACAATTGTGAGAGTTTTGATTGATTTTTGCAAGATAGAAAAGTAGAATAATTTGGAAGACTTCCAAAATTTTAATGACAAAGAACTATCTATTTAAAATTTTGTTCTATACAAGTACTTTAGTATCCAACTACATTTTATTACAAATCCATTATGCATTGAGCTTGCCTTGAATAATAGTTCATTATTTCCCAAGAGGCAACTTTGCCCAATCACAAACAGGGAAATACGTGCATCTAAATGATCGTTCATGTGCCGAATAAATGAAATATTGAATAACTACAAATCCATATTTGAGAGTAATTCTTCTCAAGATCGATTCAAGTTTTCTACAGTATCTCTTTCTTGTCTATAAAGAGAAGGATACAGAAAAGGCGAATGATGCTGTATATATTCAGTATGATCATTTGAAAATATTTGTCATCAACAGACAGCAACTAGAGCAACGAGTTACAAAGCAACGGTCAAAATTTCAAAGAGCAAGAAATAAAATTTCTCATCCTTGTGAATTTTCATCCTTAGCTTCTTCATTTCTCATCCTTGTGAATTTTCATCCTTAGCTTCTTCATTGGCTGCCTCGTCAGCTTTCTTACCTGGAAAATAAAATTTGAGAAACACATTTATCAACAAATGAACCACTGAAAAGGTTGGAATGCTATGATTTCAAACTTGCCTTTCTTCTTTTTTCCGCCGCCCTTCTTCTTAGTCTTTGTACCTAAAGATAACCAGGCTTTTATCTCGGGGTCGTCTAATGTTTTAGTAGTCTGCAACTCCTGTAGAGAATGGGACGTGATGCGGTCCGATCCATTTGGCATTAACAAAACAGTAAATTTGATGTGTGCAACAAGATCACCTGCAATGCAACCGACAAGTCATTGACACGTGGAGCAAGCACATACTTATACATCCAAAAAATTCACAAGTTCAGCTGATTGACTTGTAAATCTACTTTTATACTCATAAGTCAAAATAAATAGTTTTTTCCATTAATAGAAGTTGGAAAAATGTAAGTTACTCATTTCGGTTCAAGGTAAAAGTTGTTTTTGAGTAAGAAAGTACCTTTTTTTAAACTTGTTTGGAGACAAGTTCAACATTTTTTAGCTTAAATATTCACAAAATCCTAAAAGGAATACTACTCATTACCAGGTTTCTCATGAAGAACAGGATATGGCTCCAAGAGATCATGATTCAGACATTCCACAAGGCCAAGTCGAGCGCGCTTCTCTTCCAAAGCCCTGTTACACATTCATCCTGCTCAATATCGTCGCTAAAGAACGTGCTGCCAATAGAAAATCAAATATTTGAAACAGTTGCAAGAAAATAATAGAGCAAGACGTACCTAGCAGTAAATGGCATGATTGGAAACTTCTGGTTTATCTCACTGTATATGAATCGAGATGCTTTCATCTTTAGGTGGTAATTCTTGTCGACAGCTCTCTTATATATGGTTGTCTGTTTCTCATCCAATAACTTGGGCTGTGCAAGTTTAATAAGCATTCCATGTTAAGGCGTATACAAACCAAATTTAGCCCTGTTTGGTTTGAATAAAAAAATTAAGTTTTTAGTAGATTTTGATAAAAGTCGTGAAACGTGTGGTTGAAAAGTTGATAAAAGTCGTCCCATTAAATGTGTTGTTCAAAATGAATTTGAGGAAAAATGAGGGCCAAACACGGGCTTATGTTTGCTATAAGAATCGAGTATAATCATTACCTTGCCTTCACCAGTGCTTGTAACTATATCGATAGCATAAACCTCATTCTCCTCAAATTCAGCATCATCAACTCGTGTCTCGGGTGCTGAAACACTCAATACAACCTTGTTTCCATCAATTACAAATTGCTTCATTTGATGACTGAGAACCCCTTCAACAATCTTGCAGTCATAAGCAGCAGCAACTTTCTGAATTGCTTCAGTAACATCTTTGTTCTGCCATTAACAGAAACATAAAAATTGTTAAAAGTTGTAGAAGAAAACAATCAGAGACTTGAGTAATAAAAATACATAACAAACATGGTATCAGGTTGCACATCACCAAGATACTTTTAACCAAGGTCGATTCGCAAATAGTAATTTTCTATTCCCAAATTATCTTGTCTAGTAATAAGTTGTACATATCTAAAGCTAATTCAGATCTAAGCTAAGATAGCGCAACGGACAGACAAGATTGGTGGTTAATATTTCGGTGAAGCAAAATGTCAAGAACTGACGGCATGTAATTCAGTCCCGAATATTAGATATGCAGCCTATAAAGTATTGGCAACAGGGAAAAGAGGAAACTCAATTGAGAATTGAAAACCTCGGCAAAGTTGCCTTTTTCCAACCCAAAATGTTATAACTATACAACGCGAATCTAAGCTATAGGCAAGAGGCAAAAGTGAAAAACTTCAATCTAATTTAGATTGAGACAAGCATTTTAATATTCAAGTGTGTATGCTCAGGCAAGCATTTCACATTTCCCTATCAGAGTAACTATGACAAAAGCTTCACTTGAAATATTATTCCATAGCTTTTTAACTAGTACTCATCATTTAGAAGAGTTGAGATTGAAAATAGATCAGCTCAGTCAACCGATAAAATAACAATTTCACATCAAGCAAGGTCGATGAAAACTATTAGCTTTAATGGACACTATACTGTAGGATTTATTACTATTAAACATAATGTTGGCACACTGGAATTGGCTGGTATTGTAAGAACTCACCAGCTGAAATATTCAAGCAGGCCAATTGCAATATAGGCAACAGGGAAAAGAGGAGACTCACGAAGGATCAATCACCTCGGCAAAGTTGCCTAAGTAGCTCAATAAATTTCATTATATCTGTATCACCATGTTCTTTACAAGTACACAACTCATCTTATGGCAGTTCATCTTATTAGACTATTTAGACACTATACTCTAGGAACTATTACTGTTAAATTCAATGTTGGCGCACTTGAATTGGCTAGTATTGTAAGAACTCACCAGCAGAAATATTCAAGCAGACCAATTGTAATATAGGCAACAGGGAAAAGAGGAGATTCACAAATAATCAATCACCTCGGCAAACTTGCCTGTTAGCTCAATAAATTTCATTAAATTATTATCACCGTGTAATTTACTAGTACCCCATGATTCATCCTATTTCAATGCAACTTTAGATACTCAAAATTAGATTCTAAGAAATAGGTGCTTACGTATGAATAGACCTGAGCAGAAGTAAGATGATGTCCTCTATCAGAGTAACTATGACTAAAGCTTCACATGGATGTCAATCCATAGCTTATACAAAACTTTCATCATTTAGAGGAACCTTAAGGGATATACAGCAAATTGAGATGCACATGTAGTGGTCTTTGGTCCATGTACACACACTAAAGAAACTATTTCACATAAACCAATAAGATAATAATTTCTTATCAAGAAGGTCACCAAAAATTGTTAGCTTCAATCAACTTAACCTAATAATGCTTCAGGCACTTTACAGGACAATTTATTACTACTAACTTCAATGTTGGCACACAGGGATTAGCTGGCATAGTAAGCATTTCACCAGCAGAAATATTCAACCAGGCCAACTGCAATATAGGCAACAGGGAAAGAGGATACTCGCAAAGAAACAATCACCTTGGCAAAGCTGCCCATGTAGCTATATAACTTTTAATTCGATTTTAATCACTATAATATTCAAGTACCCATACACTCACCCAATTACAATACAATTTCAGAAACCAACAAATAGATTCTAAGCAATAGGCACAATGCATATGAATAGACTAGAGTAGAAGAAAGATGATGGTGTCCCCTATCAGAGTAACTATGACAAAAGCTTCACATGGACGCCAATCCATAGCTTATACAAAAGCTTCATCACTTAGAGGAACCTAGAAGGAATTACGGCAAGTTGAGATGTAAATGCAACCATGCCTTCTGGCCCATGTGCAAGCACTAAAGAAACGGACAGGTCACATGCATTCACTTCATTTGACACCATAAATAGTACACTTTAATTAAACAATTGTAATGGCTACCATGTAATGGATATTCATCATTTGTAGACTAGTAAAAATCATAGAAGACCAAATAGGAAGCATATTAGAAAATGAAAATATAGAGAAATCAAAAGAAGAATTATGAAGTTAAACAGGAGGAGTATAAGAACTGGCATCACAATGATAGTCAAATATTTATAGCAGAGAATGTATATGAAAAAAAAAACATTGTGGAGTTTTCCAAAGAAATATTATTCCAGAGAAATAGACAATCAATTACAAGTTAATTGCAGTGGACACATTTTAGTTAATTTAAGCTGTGAGACAAAATTGGAATTAAACTCAGACTTTCAATTCTTTGTAACTTGGGAGAATTTTAACTTTCACATGTGAAGGCAGCCATTCAAGTGTCAAAAAGTTAATGGACTTCATTTAAAAAGGAAAAACTGTGGCCAAGCAACATACATTTTTCCCCGGCCTGACCAGCCTCAAAGCAACCTCAGCAGCAGTATTTGCTGCAGCAATAACATCGGCTGCCCTTCCGGTAACTGGTCCTTGCTGAAGAACATGAGTGTGCGCAACAACTGCAATAAAACCATCTATGTGACACCCCATATCACTGCATTTCAAGAAAACCACATAATCTCACTGTTAGGCAAAATATTGGTACTATCACAAAATGTCCCATGCTTCTATCCATTAAAAGCACACATTAAGCTTACATTTTTAAAACATCGCCTTCTTCCAACACAGTCTCATCACTGGCCAGCGGTGAAATATGGCAGACTGTGTTATTAACTGAAATGCAAGTAGGGAATGCAACGCCCCTTTCGATCTTCTTCTTCGCATTCTTGTACATATTTCCTGCTTGCCTAAAAATTTAGCACACGGTGCAACCACTTAATATCAATATACTCTAAACATATATACAGAAAAATCCCACGTGGATATATGTTCTTATAAGAGGCTAATTAATTCTGGTGGATTAAATGAAACAAAGAGCTTACTCTCCGATAAACGAATCCCCCTTCTCACAAATGTCAACAATCTTAGCATTTGGCTTGCATTCAGACAACACTAATTGCAATGCCTCTGCATCAGTCGAAGAAATTCAATTAAAAATTAAATCTAAAATACACAACAGCAAACCAAGAACATAAAAGAATACATCTTTCCTTCATAAAATAACACACACACACAAAAACAAATGTGCGCGCACTGTGATATAGGGTTCGGAATTGTAACTGTTAACAATTTCAGCAGCGGATTTGTATTTAGTGACAACTTCAGGAGAGGTGAGATCCAACTCCCTCTCCTCTCTCTCCTCATCCGACATTGTCTTCAACCTTCAACAATCACAGAAAAGTAAAATTACTTGAGGAAAAAAATAGTCTTCAGAAATCAATAAAGGCAAATCTACATAAATTGAACAAATTTGAACTCACCAAGAATGGCGAGAAAATTAGGGTTTATCAGGTAGGGAGGAGGTAGGTTGGCTGTTTTAGGGTTTGAAGTCGGCAGTGGGGGTGTGAATGTATGAATTTATAGACGCGTTGGGTAGGGTTTTGAGGAGTAGTCCGCTTTGAGAAAATGGTAAAACGTAAATAATTAGTGGATTTCCTTAATCGAAGAGGATTTTCGAAATCGCTCGCTTAAATTTATCCTGAAGTACTAATACATTTTTCTTCAAGAATTACTATATTCAAGAACTTTTTCGAATTTCTCTAAATAAATGAAAAGATATTGATGTCGTGTTATCGGTGCTAATGTTGGTGTCATCGTCTAATATTTTATATTTTGATAATCAAATTAATACGGTTAACTGAAAAGAAGAAAATAATGAAAATGATATATGTATCTTGGAGTTTAATAGTGCATGTATGTTATTGAAAGTGAACACTAGTATAGATGATTTTGGCAATTGATATCTCATGTCTTTTGTCCGTCAAAATTTCTTTTAGTGAAACATGTTCTAAATTGTGAATGTAGGTCCATTTTGAAAATGTTTTCTTTTTTTTCTTTCGCACATTCACTTCTTGAAAGTACGGTCATTTGAAGAATTTAACATTTGTTTTGATAAGGAAGTTATCGGTAAAGATCAAGTATTATGCTTATTGAAGTTGTGTGTGATTAAACATATCATTATATGCGCCCCTATTTGGTAAATATTAAAATTTTCATTCTCATTTTTCTACTTATTTTCAACCACACATTATTCAATAAAATAATATTTTTCATCACATTAATAACATTTCCTTTTTTTTCAACCACACATTCTCTATCAATCTACTATTTCAGAATATATTCTTTCAAAAAAAAAATATGGCTCAAACACACTATATATCTGGTTTAAAGAGAGTTTCTGAATCATCATGACGAATACTCTACTCATCTATCATTATTCAAGAGCATCATGAGTTGTCTAATTTGAAAGGATACTAGACAATTAGTCAATTCTCCAGTCAATGTTCAAAATCCGCCGACTTCATGCCCAGTGGATTAGTCCAAGGTTCGGTTGGTAAGGTAGAGTATAAGTGATCAAGTTTCTCGTATGACTATCTAACACAAACTCTAATACAATAATATACGAGAATATCTAAAAATTACTAGTATTGGCATTATATATCTACCCTTATTTGATGGAGACAATTTGAATAGATGGTCGAGTCTTTGTGAAAGCTAATATATTTATTAGATAAAATCTTTTCTATGTATCAATAGCATCTAATTGATATTTCTCTTTGAGACCGACATTATTCATCCACACTTGTTCTTATTTGCACAACTTTTAAAATCAACCTTGATTTATAAACTTACAAGAGAATGAGTTTCAAAATTTTGGTTAAGCCAAGCCCAAATTCGTACGAGGTTTGAAAACTAAATCAAATTACAAAAAACTAAATCAAATTACAAAAACGTATTGTTTTAGTATCAGTTTTTGTATATGATGTTGAAATATCCTAGAAAAGAAATAATCTCGATCCAATTTTCTTTTTTCTAAATTATCCCTTTGTTTCCCATCTCTCTAGATATATAAAAAGCTTTAACCTAATAGGATGAAATATATATAAGAAGAAAATAATCAATATGTAAGTGAGCCCAAAGCATTAGAAACTCAAGAGAAGCGCTCCCTCGATTAGGGTTGTGCAGCTCTACTTCTTGATCATACATAGAAGGAGTTTGATGACAAACACTATAGTTGTTAGAGCAAGTGTCTTTGCCCATATATTTGTCGTTATTTGGAAATTTTGAAATAATGACAAGCTAATTTGAGCATATCACCTAAGTTCATTATATGTTTCTTTACTTCAAACAACGAGTTCTTTCCCACATTCTTTAGTTTTATTGTGAGACTGGACACTTTTCCACTTCATCCCTAACACACAAGTACAATGATATTTGATGAAATGTAAGGTGCTATCTCAAGTAATGGAATTCATGCAATTGGAGTTTATCGATTGAACAAAATCTATTATATAGTCCCTTGTGGCTTGGGTGATGATTAGATCAATATGTTATTGCTTGAAGAGAAACTCAACAAAAATGTTGAAATAACAAGAAAAAAAATGATGATGGGTAAATAATGCATAATATTTCTATCTTACACTCTCATCAAGGGATGCTTAACGTTGCATCATGCAGCAATTGACAAAAGTTTACCAAGAGCTCGTTTGGTACCGATTAAAATCAGATTAAAATTGAAAATATAATAGTTATTGTTGACTTTTATTAAACAAATGAGACCCAATAACGACTATATTTTCAATTTTAATTGGATTTTAATCGGTATCAAACAGACTCCAAATAGTGTTTTTACGTAAGACTAAGTGGTACACTGGTACTTGACACTTCTTTGAGAACTACTCAACACGCATGATGTCAATCATTGTTTGACAAAAAGTTTCGTCGAGCATCTTTGTCACAGCTTTTTGTTAAATATTGCTTGATGTCATGTAAAGTACCATTACTCATTACATTTGAATTTTGTATAAATTTCAAATATTACAAATTTATTATCATCATTTTTTTCCTTTTTTTTTTTTTTGGAATTGATGTTACTATAAAACATATACTTAAATATTTTTTGCTTTTTTTATCTAATACATGTCTGTCTCACATATATCAAAAGTCTCGGTTCTTAAATAACTCAGATGTAACACATTGTCACCCCATATTTTTTTAGCTACCACAATGTAAATATTCACTCTGCAATACTAGAAACCACCCACAATCACCCTCGAGTACATTTTCAAGAAATGCACATTGTTACCAAATACTTCTATATCTATATAGCTTTTCAAGCAAGGTTGATTCATTACGACATATAGTTAAAATGTTATAATTGAGAAAATTGACGTCTATAGCTTATTGAGTGCCCATTTAATTTTGCTAAAAATCAACTTTTTAGTAAATTTTTTATATAAAGATGATGAAATGTGTGGTTGAAATGTTGATAAAAGGTGCAAGTCCCATTAAAAATGTGGTTAAAACTAACTATTGAGTTTGATTCAGATTTTATCAACCTCTTAACCAAAACCAAATACAGACTTAGTAAGATATACCACATTGTACCAACTGTAATCTTTTCTCTTTTGTGAGCTACCCATTTGCATGTCAAACCATGTGGTGTCCATTGAAACATGGCTTTAAATGGTATTAATAAATAAATAGGCGTAATCGACGAGTGTTAAAATCAAAGCAAACATGTCAAAGTTTATTAATTGTTTGTCCTATTATGTCCATTTCAATTCAATTCAATTCAATGCATTATAAACTCTCAAAATTAAAGTAAAAACGTGTCAAAATTGATCAACTATTGTGTCGTATTACATCCCTTTTAATTCAACACAGCATATTAAACTGTCAAAGCAAAACAGGTCAAAATTTATCGATTGTTTTTGTCCTATTTGTCTCTTTCAATTCATTCCAACATACGAAACTATCAAAATCAAAGCAAAACGTGTCAAAATATATCAATTGTTATGTCGTATTGTCTCTTTCCATTCAATCTAACTTCTAAACATGTTAATATCTATACTTAGAAATCATGCATTTAACATTTCCATAATCTACAAGAACATTAATCAACTAAGTCGAACTTCAACAACTTAAAGTTAAAAGTACCTCAAACGAATTTTGAGATCTTTAGAAAAAAAATAAAAAAGAAATAGAAAAAAGGAATGGACGGAGCCATAATGCTGGATTTACTCGATCAGCCACCATCAACACAATGGCATGGCCACATCACATGGGATCTTTATGAGCCGCAACAATAGTCCTTTCCAAGGTTCAAGCAACCCTTTTTGAGAATAACAGTTTTGCTCGTTGTACATCATGGTTGATATTTTTTTGACATTGTGTGATGTGGTACACAATTTTTAACATTGATTTTAACAATACTTAAAACAATCAATGACTTCAACTTTTACCCCTCACAAAATGTCAACCATGATATACACAAAGAATGTACAAATAGAATAATTCTTGAAGTTATATACAGCGTTAACCTCGCCTTTGTACTTCTCCACCAGATAAGCAATATCATTTAGAACATAGGAATAGTTTCATATCTTCAACAAAGGGGACCTGTGCAAATTGGATGCAAGAAATGCCGATATCATCGATTCTTAACTGATGATCCTATGAGCACAATCTATGGGTCCTGTGTACTTAGCTTTAAAAATTATGAGAAATGGAGAATGAGGCTCTATGCTGAGAGACAAAGATGCTAAGACGATTAAGTGCAGCAACTAATCGTTAGAAATAAAGGACTCACTCAATAAGTCGACCAATTGTAGAAAGTCAATGCTGCAGTAACATCTGATACATGTAATTTTTATGTATTCACAGCGCAAAAAGTTTAATATGTATGGTTATTTTATTTGATACAGATAGGAAATAATTTTTTTTTCCTTCCAAAGGAACACAAAATGATAACCATTCACAACTCCTCAAACAATTCAAGATAATAAGAGTTACAAACTGTGGCGGACCAAGGATCTAAATCTAGCTCGGGCGGACGTTGACTGGTCAACGTTGACTGGTCAACGTTAAT
>CAIGRH010300506.1:2051-13619 GCA_903798295.1 Fraxinus nigra | reverse complement strand
TTGCTCACATTTGCACTCCTTGTAAGGAAAGTAGTACTTCATTTTTTATTGATTTACTCTACTTTTATTGTAAGGGAAGTAGTACTTCCTTTTTTACTGTTTTACTTTACTTTTAATGTAATGGAAGTAGTACTTCTCCATTTGTTAGTTTTACCTCATTTCAGTTGTAACCACGGTATTCCTCCGCCACAAGTGAGGACATATTAATAAAATCTGAGAGGTACCGCCCTCCTTCCACTAAAAAAATGGTGATGCCAAAGAAAGCTAGATGCCCTGATTACCATAAAGAAGTTAACCATCTGCACTTATTATGTGACAAGTTCCCCGGATGGATAGGATACAACCCATTTTCAGGACCTTGAAGGAGTGTAATCCCCGTTTGGTTATCTTGAATGTAATAAGCATCATAAGTAAGAAGAAATGTAACATATCGACACAAAATGAATTGATAGAAAACAAGTTGGTTGCAGCTTGAGGGCAATGAATTACATTATCAAGAAAAAATTGATTATGATTAGAGTAGACAATGGAGAACTATATATTTAATAAAGAGGCTTATACCATTACCAATAGTCTCATTACTATCAATCTTGTTCTAAGAATCAAGATTTGCAGCATTATTGGTTACATGTTTATTGACACCACTATCCGCAAGCCACTGAGTGTTCAGGAAGTCGGCGTTGTTGTCAGCAACCATGGAAGCCAAGTCTGTAGATGGTGATGGCCTTGGTAAGAGAAATCTATACGCTAAAAGCATTCCAGACCGTGATGGTTAGTGCTGTTGGAAAAATATTGATATTATCGTGCAATAATTTATATTTAAAATAATCTTTTTACAACGAATAAACGGTTGGACAGAATTCCGACTTACAGAATGAACAGAATAAAATAGAATAATAATGATCGAGGCAAGAGTTCGACTCTTTCTTTTTAAGACGATAATGTCCAGCATTGATGCAACGATCTTCCGACACTCGTCTCCCAAAATACAACTACATCGACTTGTAATAGTAGCACTTCAAATTATAAAATCCAACAAACCTACTAATGTTTTGATCTCTCTAAAACTGGAGAATTAAAATGCACGAAACTAATATTCGGAACTCAAATGCACAATATGGAAGGACAGAATGATTATATTTTGCAAGAAAAAATAAGAATAGATTTTGGAATGAATAAAATATGGCATATGGGGGACCTATTTATTGAAGTTGAAAAACTGTGTTCAAAAGACACAATAGTCGGAAAGTTGTGTCTTGAATCAAGACCCCTTTAGACAGGCAGTTCAACTGTCAACCAACAGTTTCTAGAAGATATCACGTGTCGCGTAAAAAAATTCGGGTAAATAAATAATATTATTCAAATATTATTTTACCAAAAAAATATATATACCAACTTGGCCCAAGCCCACGACCCATATTTGTGTCGAGCCGGTCGGACGACTATGGTTGCGCACGTGGGCTTTGGCTCAACGTACTAGCATGTAGGTCATCTCTTCTTCAAAGACTATTGGTATATCTTGGGGTTCAAATCTAAATCCCAAACTTGAACAATATAAAACGATTTATATTCTTCTAGTTTTCTTATATGGGATTGACATTTTCCAATTTTCCACCAATTTTTATTCCCAATTTATTTCAACTTCAAGTGGTCATCTTTTAACATTAATTTCTCATTCACCGTAAATTGAATTTGAGAAAATAAATACATTATATTAATATACTCATGGAGAACACACTTGGCTAAAGAAATATTTTTGTCCAACTAACGGGATCCACTTAAATAATTGATCAAAAGTTGGTTAAACCGACTAATTAAACCAATTTTCCAACAATGCCCCTGCAAATATGTAGTACCTGCCTTGGGAGTGAAAGAAGTCGAGGGCTTAGGAGGATGATATGGTTTAGCATNAATTTTCCACCAATTTTTATTCCCAATTTATTTCAACTTCAAGTGGTCATCTTTTAACATTAATTTCTCATTCACCGTAAATTGAATTTGAGAAAATAAATACATTATATTAATATACTCATGGAGAACACACTTGGCTAAAGAAATATTTTTGTCCAACTAACGGGATCCACTTAAATAATTGATCAAAAGTTGGTTAAACCGACTAATTAAACCAATTTTCCAACAATGCCCCTGCAAATATGTAGTACCTGCCTTGGGAGTGAAAGAAGTCGAGGGCTTAGGAGGATGATATGGTTTAGCATTGCTGGAACTAGAAGAGACAAAAAATGGAAACTTGTGCCTTCCATGTTAATGCAGTGGTTTACTGGTGCATAGGGAAAAAGTGGAAGTTTCTTGTGCAGGAGCAGGGATATGTAGATTAAGTAAAATTTCATTATTCAAAAGCTCAACCTGAAATCAAAGAAGGATATAGATTACTTCCTTGTATGAAAGGAATAGAAGGTGATGAACTGAGTATAGTTAAGATTAAAGGCGCCATCATGAATGAAATGAGATCATCATCATCTACTGGCTTCCTGAAAATTGAAAGTTGGTCAGCAGGAGCTTTCGCTTCAGAGAGGTAAGAAGCACAAGTGATAGAGCCCTGTTGGAGGTTCTGCGATTGATGCTTCAGGTGTAAAATACGAAACTTGGATTAGGATGTATATTGAGCAGCAACAGACTGTCATGCTAAGTAGGATGTGTCCAAACCATAGAGAGATGCCACCGGTGAAGGAAAAATAGAGGAGATGATCCAAATGAGCAAAAGTTGATCACGATTCTGCCCAGTAGTGTATGAACTTACATGGGAGGAGAAGAAGAAAAGCCATCATTAATGAAACTCAGTAGGTTGTGATTCTTGAGGATAGGTTTAAACTAAGTAGTCCATGCAAGGTAGCTTTTTCATCAAGTTCGATGGAGAAAAGTTGCTTGGGATTAAGGAAAAGCAAAATTGGATGAGAAGGAAGAACCAAACTTAGCCATGTTAATAAAGTGGAAGCAAGATTGCTTAGCGTAAGCGCTATGCTCCAATACAACGTAAGACAAACACATACTGAAAGTTATTTTGGCAAGATACCAAATAGTGTGTCACGTCATACATATATAGTAGCTTTACAATTGTGAAAGCAAGATTACAACCAAACTATCGGCATAAATCAAACTAAAAAAATAAAAGTTGTATGACATATTCTTCAGTACAAACAATAGATGGGATTGACATCTTTTAGATTACAGTACAGATATCAGAATAAATCAGAAACATGAAATGAAAAGTTGTATGACCTATTCTTTTGCACAATATATAGGATTGACATCTTGTGCACACAGCACCATATAGGATCCAAAAGCAGGAAANTCATACATATAGTAGCTTTACAATTGTGAAAGCAAGATTACAACCAAACTATCGGCATAAATCAAACTAAAAAAATAAAAGTTGTATGACATATTCTTCAGTACAAACAATAGATGGGATTGACATCTTGTAGATTACAGTAAAGATATCAGAATAAATCAGAAACATGAAATGAAAAGTTGTATGACCTATTCTTTTGCACAATATATAGGATTGACATCTTGTGCACACAGCACCATATAGGATCCAAAAGCAGGAAAACAAAAATAAAAATGAAAATCTCGCTGGCCATTCTGTTTCAAGTATGACGCGAGCTGTAATTCAGCTAATTGAATTATGTTAAAATGTCGTTAAAACAATAACTAATTTGACTGATTTTCTGAAATTAATCTTAAATGATTATATTCTCGTCAAAACATTCATTCTTGGACCATGCTATATTGTCAAGGCCACATGGGACCTGACAATGCCGGGGGGCAGCTGGTCCCCTGTCATAGGAAGGGGAAGAAAAGCTGGCACTGCTACGATCCTCGAAGAATAGACAAAATCCTTCATTCTTTATATAGGTGTGTTTGATGGATATTATTGAGAAATAATGTATTTTAAATAATGATGGAAAATATGTTGTTAAAAAATAAGGAAAAGTTATTGATGTGATGGAAAATATTTATTTTATTGAAAAATGTGTTGTTGAAATGAGTTTTGAAAGAAAATGTGAAACAGGGGCAGAACTTTGCTACATTTACACACTTGGTTCACAATTTGTTTTACATCCCTCTCACATATGGGATAGGACCCGCAATTTTAAAAATCGCGGGCCCCACCACCTGTGTGAGAGTGTTGGAAAACTAAATGTATACCAAGGTATGTACATTTAACATTTTTGAATGGGGGTATATTATGACTTTCTTATGTTCCAACTTTCTAGTGTTGACTAAACCCGCCTAAGTCCTAAGCAATTTGTTTGTCACATTCCCGGTTTGATTTTGTTACAAATTAGATTTTTAGTAAATTTTGATAAAAGTTCATAAAATATTTTATTGAAAAATTGATAAAAATCGTGAGTTCCGTGAAAATGTGTAATTAAAATTAATTCTTTGCTTACATTAAATTTTTATCAACTTTTTTAACTAAACCAAATGGCCGGGCGAGCACATATTAGTTGTGTGACTCGTAATTATCTGCATTTTGATCTACAAAATTTACAAGTCACAAACTTATAAGAAAGTCACTTATTTTCCAAACATGTTATTATATGAGAAGACAGTGACCTCATCTTTCTAATAAAAGGGTTCGAGACACAACCTAAATATGAACAGAAAGTTGGAAAAGGCAAAATACATCCTTTACACATTTGAGTGCAAGTTTGGCATTCCCATGTCAATGTTAAAGTACTCCAAAATATTCCTAAAAACATATATGCAATGGAAGATTAATTGGCATCGCTTTATCCCTAGGAAAGGAAGATACCAAACCCTTCCCAACCGATTGCAACTACAAACACACTATTTAATACCTTTTCTACACTCTAAATCGCAACTTTGTTTCTAGATGTTGCCACCACCAATTTCCAATGCCAAAGCCAATACACGTTTCCCGCCGCCGCAAAACCAACCCCATAATCTGGTGCGCCGCCATCATCTGCACTATACTCACGGTGGCAGTAATCATCGCCGGTTTAGTCGTCTTCATTGGCTACCTCGTAATCCGTCCCAAGGTTCCTCAAATTAGCGTCTCAACGGCTCAACTCAACACGATCTATTTCGACCAAACAAGTTTACTTACAGTGCAAGTTACCATTGTAGTAAAAGCAGAAAACGGCAATGCAAAGGCTCATGCAAGTTTTTACGGCACAAAATTTGCACTCAGTTTTCATGGCGTTAAAATGGCTTATTTGGTTGCTGAACCATTCGATATAAGAAAAAATAGCTCGAAAGAATTCAATTATGTCGTTCAATCGTCGCCAATTCCATTAGAACCAGAGTACGCAGAGATAATGAACTGGTCATTGAGGCAAAATGTGATAACTTTTGAGCTCAAAGGTAATGCAAGAACTCGATGGAGAGTAGGGTTATTGGGTTCGATCAAGTTCTGGTTGAATTTGAATTGCCTACTACATTTACCACTAAATAGAACTGCAATTCATCCACATTGTAGCTCCAGATCTAAATAAATTTCTCTCACTGTGAGGGCCCCTTTTCTGTTCTTACCTTAATTCGTAGGGAATTACTTTCTTGGTATGTTCTTGTTTGAGGTTTTAGACTAATAATATTTGCCATTTTGAACTTTTATGTTTTCGTTACCTCATTGTTATAGAGTTGGACTAGATGAATGATGAAGGAAGAAAGGTTCATAAAATAGTTCATTGTTATATTTAACCCCTCTTAATAGAGATTAAAATCAGATTTTTAATAGATTTTGATAAAAGTTGATGAAATATGTAATTGAAAAATTAAGAATCCCATGAAATGTGTGGTAAAAATTTAAATGCCAAATTAAGATTTTCTTGTAGATTTCAATAAAAGCTGATGAAGTGTATAATTGAAAAGTTGATAAAAGTTGTGAATCATATAAATTATGTGATTAAGAATAAATATTAGAAAAATGAATTTTAAAAAAATGGAGGCATAATGTTGGATACAAATAATAAAATGACTTACTTTTCTCTTTTACACGGTTTAATATATTCTAATTTACGTTGTCAAACCCAAGAAACTTATACAAGATTGATTCAAACCTAAGAAAGTCAAGAATTAATGTTTAAACTCGATTCAAAAATATTGAACCAAAAAATCAACACAATCGCAGACAATATGTTTGAAATTTACATAGTTCGACCCTAACAATACACAGAGGGGATGAATAGGTATATTATGCGGAATTAAAATTATTAATTAATTAGCAACAAGTCACCAATTAATTATCTCTAGATGGTTATTCAATCAAGTCAATTAATCCTATGTTTAAATACCGCAGTTCATATAAACATTAAGTGAAGCAGTAAAAAACACAAAAATAATAACGGAGAAACCCCAACTGGGTAAAACTCCGGACACTTTCTGAGTCAACAATCCATTATAAATTATTCGTGACTTACNACAATACCTAGAGTGTTTGAATATATATAATATGCGGAATTAAAAATATATTAACTAATTAGCAACCAGGCACCAATTAATTATCTCTAAATGATTAAACATGCAAGTTAATTTAACATATGTTTAAATACCACAGTTAATATAATCAATGAAGAAAGCTGTAAAAACACACGGTATATATGATCACGAAGAAATCCAACTGGAAAAAATTTGGAGAACTTTGCAAGTCAATCCACTATAAACGATTCAAACACTTACAATCTATTAGACTAGATGAAGACACGTACTATCTGATATCCCAATTGAAGTTCTTACCGCTCTCCTGAAAACTGTAATTCCCATGCACTAATCCTTAGCTGCAATTTTCAAAGCTTTCCTCGAATTTGCTACCCTACAATACTTCAGCCTTGCGGAATTGTCTATCTCCTGTGGATCACGAAGAACACTCGGTTCTTCACCGACTGAAACTCAGGTCAACTTCTCTCGATCTTCAGCAACTCTGACAGATGCGGAGGAAAGAATGGTTTGGCATTTGGATTATGAAAGTGATGTTTTTCTCACAAAAAACAATCTCACAGGATGGAAGTTGAAAGATGGAATATGAATGAATTCTCTCTGATGAAACTCTCTCAATGATCAACCCTGTGAAATCAAGTTCAGATGTGTTTTGGTATTTATACGTAGGTTAGGAAAGTAATGGGTCAAGGAAAAAGTTTTTAAAACGTGAAATAAAAATTTTTGGGACAACATTGTCACTCGACCGAGGGCTCGCGACAGGTTGTCGCTCGAGTGAAGGCAAAGCGACAATCAAGCAACGAAGGTCTATTTTTTACACTCGAGTCAATTCATGGCGATAGTCTAGTGAACATTCGCGTTGTATTTTCCTTCTTTTGTCATACTCGGACCCTAGACCTAAAAAACCTATTTTCATAATTGCACATTACTCCTTGACTTTTTAAAACATTTATAATTAATTCTCTTTTGTTTACAGAATTGTCAATTACATAATTAAAAACCTAACCATGTTGACTCCGCGATTACAAGACTTAAGAATCTCACTTGATTTATTTGAATACCACAAGAAATAATCTTGATAAATTCAGAATTAATTGAATGAAGAACAAGAAAAATGTAATAATGCCTTACAATAAATTTCTCGATAATTGCGTGTTCTACAATAAAAATAATAATCCTAATTATATGGAATCTCTAAACCCTATACAAGACAGAATTAAACTCTAAAAATAACAAAAGATATCATAAAATAGAGTTTTAACTAAAATAAAAAATTATAAGAAATTTGGAAAATTTGTGACCGAAAAATATGCTATGAGGCCACACAGTGTAAGTCTATACGATCGCATAGATCAATTGGGCTTCTCCTTTGAGGCCTCAGTAAAGGGGCATACGACCGCATGCCCTAAACAACTATGTTGTCACATAATTGTTCCGTCCAGCTACTCCATTCATTGTTTGGATCAAATTGTTCCACTTCGTTTCATCTCCAATGCCCAACATGAAACTTGTCAATTTGCTTGTCATGATAAATGTTTCGTCCATTGTAACTTGAACAAGTAGTCATATTACTTCTTTGACACGCTTCACTCGCGACCTATTCATAGACACTTCCTCAACAATCAATGAATCGTTGTCCGGAGTTGTCTTCGTATCATGGAACATATCAGGTTCATTTTGCAATTTGAGATAAATTTTCAAACCAAACCATTTAAAGAAAGTTGAATTTTTTTAAAACCAAATCAAACCACTTCGATTTCTAAACCAAACCAATCCAAACCAACTTTTTCGGTCTGGTTCGATTTAAAGCCACAGTTTAACAAAGAAAGTATAAATATATATCAAATAAGTTAAATTATAAATATTAGTCTAACATCTCACGTTAAAATATAGATTGTATTATTAAAAAATATTACAAATCAAAGTTATATAATTATAATCTTTAGAATGCAACAACATGATGTAAATATTTTAAACTCTTAGTCAATACTAATGACGTCCATTTGCAATTGTAATACATGATTGATCCTTTTCATAAATATAGTACACGAATTCATTGATTAAAGGTAAATGATATAATAACTAATAAAAGAAAATAAATAAAAAGATTCAAATGCAATAATACCTAACTCTTGTAACTTTTTGTGAATCATCCAATACTTCTACTTCATCCGAATATTGACGAATTACTTTAAGGGAGCCCAACAATCATTAGAACAAAACAACATAACTACCAATAAAAACATAGAAAACAATTACCAAAAAATAAAAGAAATTGAATAATCTAACTTGAATTTAGGCAAAATTTGAAAAAAATTATTAGTAGAAGGAAATGAAATGTGTAACTTTGAATTAAAATCTAAATTTAATTATCACCTCAATTGTAATGGAGGGTCGATGAATATGGTTTGACAACATTTGTTCAACGCTTTACCCAATTTGAAGGTTTTACATTCTCAGTTGTGATGACTGATGGTCATTTGGATATGATTTAATTAATTGATTGAAATGTATAATTGTCGAATTGAGTTTCATTGAATTATGTTTTATATGGTTGTATATTTTTAATTGAAGTGTGTTTAGTTTTAATTGGGTCAATAGAATTTAGACAAATTTATTTTCAATTTATTTTAAACAGTTCGACGGTTTGCAAAGATTGAAATCTAAATAAACCACTTCGAAGCGTTTTATTCGGTTCAAAATCAGAACGTTGACGAATTCACGTGGAACCAAACCAACAAGGTTTCAAAAAAATTATTTCGATTCGGTTTTGCGGTTTCGTTGTTTTGTTGTTCAGCTTTAGCGGCCATAAATACATTAAACCCCCGTTTGTTTCTCATTATCTTAACAAGAAAATGCATTTTTTGACCCTTTTTTTTTCAAAAGAGGTGGGTCCCACATTGAGATAAAATTGTCCAAAATTGCGGCTGATAAATTGTTGCAACGATACAAAATTGCATTTCTATGGGAAACAAACGGGGGACAAATCCTAAACAAACTTAAATTAATTACCAATTAAAATTAACTTCTTTAAATTTCCATATCTTGAATCTAACATATTCGAATTAATTTTTTCTCAAATCCATTGTGCATTATTTAATACGAACTATAAAACGAGTACAATATTGATATACTAAAACTAGTTATATCAAAATCTAATTATTTGGCCCAATAAAATTGAAATTAATAGTATTTAACTTTAATCCATCAATTTCTCAAGATAATAAAAAGGCATTTGGATCAAAATCGTTATCAACAAATAATTTCATTCCATAAAATTGCGGGGCGTTATACTGATATTGTTACGTTTTTTCTATCTTGTGTTTTGATATATGCATTGCGGCAGGCAAATCATTGTGAAAGCTTTCGAGTAATTTGTTAGCAATTTTATGTTAGATGGTTTCTGTACATTAAAACTTTCACCTTTTTAATATTTTTAGTTCATGAAAAATAGGATTAATAGCAAAAAAAAATACCTATGAACTTGTCAATGTGCAATATACCCCTTATCCTATTGAAACTCGCAGAAAAGGTTCATGTTTGAAACATTTTGTTCGAAATACCTCTCATCACCAAGATCCATTAGTTTAAACGTTAAAAACAGTAAAAAAAAAGTCAAAATTAAAATAAATAATTGCAATTCCAGTACTTTTAACTTTTTATTTTTTATAAATTATACACAATTTTTTGGGTAATTAGCACATAAAGTCACCACCTTTCACTGTTATTATGAAAAGCGTCCTTACCTTTCTTTCTTTTTTTGGCATTTTCACCTTTATTTCTACATTTCATTGTGTAAAAGATCATTTTCATCGAATGATGAATATACCCTTCTCTTTAAATAAAACATAAGGAAAAGAAAAAAATTAATTGCAATCAGTCCCAAATTTTTTTGAAAAAGGCAAATGAGTCCCAATTAAGTTATTAAATGGGTAATTAGCACATAATATTCATATCTTTCACTATTATTGCAAAAAATGCCCATACTTTTTTTTTGACATTTTCACCATTAATTACACATTTAATTGCGCAAACTATCATTCCTATCTATTTCCATCCAATTTCCCAATAAAAAGATGTGAAATGATTAATACATCCTCCTATTTAAATAAAAAAGCTAAAGAATCAATTGCAACCATAGTCCCAATTTTTTTAAAAAATGCAAACGAGTCCCCAATAAATTATTAAAATAATTTAAAAAAACTAAAAAGTGTAAATGAGTCTCAAATAAATTATTAAAGAATTAGAAATTAAAAATATATATTTTTATTTAAATAGAATAGTATATTCATTATTTCACAGTTTTTTATTGCAAAATTGGATGGAAATTAATGGAAATGATGGTTTATGCAATCAAATTTGTAATTAAGGGTAAAACGTAAAAAAAAAAGTATGAAAATTTTCGCAATAACGATGAAAATTAGGAACATTATGTATTAATTACATTTTTAATAATTTATTTAAGACTTGTTTACACTTTTGAAAAAAATTGGGACTATGGTTGCAATTAATTTTTTTTTCATTTTCTTTTTGTTTTATTTAAAGATAATGGTATATTCATCATTTCACAATTCTTAATTGAGAAAATAGATAAAAAGAATATTTTACGAAAATGCCAAAAAAGAAAGGTAAAGACGTTTCCATAATAAAAAATAAAAAGTGGAGACGTTATGTGCTAATTACCCCATTTTTTATATATATACCAACCACAATCCAAATCTTTAAGGGTCCGTTTGATTGCAATGGTGGAAAATTGGTGGAAAAAAATGTTTTACAAGGAATTGATTTTCTTAGAAAATATTTTACTGGGAATTGTAATTAATTGTGTTTGATTGGTATAATTTTCTATGAAAAATGTTAAAAATTTGGTGTCCATTTCACTTCGTTTTTTATGGAATTTGTCCATTAAAGTGATAACTTTTTCTACTATTGAGTTGAAAATTTGTTCTCATTGTCAAAAAAAAATTTGAAAAAAAAAAATTACCATAGCAAATATCATTCGTTTGATTTTATTTTGCATAAAAGTTGTCGATAAAAGTGAATTTTTTTACCATTATGTCTAAAATTAGTTCACATTGCAAAAAAAAAAAAAAAGGTGAAAAATTTTTTCCCACCTATTAGGTGAAAAAATATTTTCCACCATTT
>CAIGRH010300497.1:0-14195 GCA_903798295.1 Fraxinus nigra | reverse complement strand
GTGTGATCCAACAATCACAAATTTGATACTATTGGATCTTTACATTTTTCTGCGTCATAATTTTTTGTCTTAAAGTGTAGAAACTTCAATTTACTCAAACAATTGGCAAAAAATAAAAATAAAAAACAAAAAAAAAAAAGAAAAAATACTGAACTTGTTCATTCACTTGGATAGAAAAATCTCAACTCCTACTTTATTGTCAAAATTGTACTTTGATCTGTTAAGTTTTATTCATTTAAATCTTATTTCTAATTTTTTTTTTTCATTTTGGTCGCTCAAGAACTAAAACAATTCCACTTTAGCCACCGTGTTCTCAAATTTTGCCTTTAAAACACAAACATAGATTGATATTACAAACTTTATGGATATAATGTACAATAATTTTGATTGGATATCTTTTTAAACTTCAATATATAATAGACATAAAATATAAATTCTTTTAACATATAGTTAACGCGCCACGCACGTAAGGTAAACTAATAATAGTAATAACCTAGTTTATAGAAAATCAATATGACCACTATTTTGCAAACACTTTTTATCAATATGTGGCGGGGGACAATTAATTACGGTAGTTCCAGTAGAGTCATAACATGTGATAATCTCATACAACAGTGTACGAGGTTTTTTCTTGATTTTGTTATTGATCTTGCATCTTATCTGAATCTGGTTTCTAGTAGCCCCAACAATGGATGTATTGACTGCATAGATGTTAACAGTCGATTGTCCAGAAGGCGTGCATACTGCAGGCTGAATTCCGCTTTGTCGGAGTGTCCGTAAAATGTAGTGCTCATCCTTCAAGTCTACAGCCAAATAGAAGTAGGCCTCATAATCGTTTGGTGTAGTAGAGCATGTGCCGTGTTTTACCCATTCATGCTTCCAAAATGACTGGCCACCTGCTCCTTTACAATCTAGCTGAAGTAGATCAGGCCAACTAGATTCTAATCTTGAAATCAAATTTTGATCCTGGACCAGAAATTCCATTTCTACGTGTTAAATCAATGTAAATATACAATAATTTAAAATAAATTTAAAATAAGGATAAAAATGTTACCGTAATATCATGGAAACCTACGCCGGCACAATTACTCAAGTTCCCAAACTTGTTGTCGGGCCACAGTCCATGAAGTGTGAAATTGTTAGGAGTTCGTAGACAGTTTCTATTGTTTAAGTGACAAAAGGCCCTAGGCCATTGTTGAACCAGCTTGTGATAATCTAATCCCTCCGATACGCACAAGCTGGAAATAATGATACCACATAGTAGGACTATGAAAACATATGTCTTTCGCGTCATATCGACTGTCTAATGGCTCTCGGAGTGGCTCCCGGTGTTTCAAGGATGGCTTTTGGCTATTGAAATAATTAAAACAAAAATAAGTCACCTAGTTTATCGTCAACGGTCCAAATTTTACTTCAACTAAATACAATTAACACACCATGTTAAACTCAATATACGTTGCTTGATAAACTCAATACAGTACTTAAGAAACAAAAGAGAAAAAGTAAAATTATTTTACTCTTTTTCCTCGTCTGCATTGAGTTTGGTGGGGGTTGAAATTGACTTATACTTGAGAATGAACTTTTAATTAACAATCAAGATTTATAACTCAGATGAATTATATAAAATTCTAATTGCTAAGATGAAAAGGAGACTTAGCTAATTAATTGGTCAAGCGAGGCAGTGATGTATGTTACAAGAGAGATAAAGGGATAGAAACATATAAAACCCTAGAAATTAACATAAGATGATCTTGAAAGAGACCAATCAATATCTAAATAATGGGAAACTACATTATGGAATGCATAAAATCATAAACTGAAGAAACCATTGTGATCAATTCGAACACAGTAAAGATTTTCAAAAGTTGACTATACATCAAATCACAACCAGAAGGAAGTGTAACCCTTGTGTGTAATCATTTCTAATTGTAAATTTATTGAAATTGTCAAAAATGATAATTTTGAAAAAAAAGGTATTTGAATCCTTTTACCTCAAAGGTGAACTGCAACACTTGAAAAGCTTTCCCTTGCAATTCCCAGAATCACAGAGCCCAGAACAGAAAGAAAAGTTTGTGGTTTTCTTTATCAACCCGGAATTTTGGCGTTCAAGAAGGTGGCTTATCAGTATCCCGAAGTCGCCACCCCGTTCGGATACTTCCGATCTCTTGGACTAAAAAAGTACCATTCTTTCTCCCCAAACGTAGCCTTAGCTGAAAAAATTATTAAACAAACTTTCAATATACATACGAAATACTCGACAGAAATAGACTCTGGAAGTAATCAAAGTGAAGAAATATGGCTACTAACTTAAATCAAAATTGGAAACTTAGACTGATTTTTTTACTTTCTTTAAACAGAAGTTGATCGAAGAAAACTAACTCTATCAGGCCAAATTCTTAAACTAAAGAATGGAAGAAGAGGAGAGGACTAAAATGGAGACAAGGAAATGACATATTAATAACTCAGACTAAAATGGTGGTTTTATAATGAATAATGAGTACAGAAACAATTGTATGTGAATGTTTGTGTAGTTTTATAATGTTTGTCACTTTCCCATTTATAACGAAAGTTCGCCTTAGATGAATATTATTGGTGTTGGCATATAACTAACCACTACCACTTCAATCTACCACCGTCCTTAATATTACCTTTTTTTGCAAGTCATCACTTCAACAGTAACAAAGGGTTATTGGATATAGCATAGGTATATTATACAGAAATTATAGTTCGTCAAATATCATTGTCACTTATAATAGTGTTGTATTATTTAAAAATTCAATGGTACAACTTGCACACTAATATGATAAGATTGCAAAAATGAAGCAAATAATTATTGTACAAAACATGTTTTACTGCCAAATAAAGGCTGTCAAACAAGCGCTAAATAAGCAAGAAGAAAAGAATTTATTTAGATTTTTTTATGTTAATAGAAAAAATTTATTTCTCACCTTCAAGTTTTTGTTTTTTTATTATTATTACTTGAAGGTAGCATGTTTTATTAATGACTGAAAATAAAATAATATAATGAAAGGAAAACTTAAGCCGATCTCAAGATGAGGAGTACATAAAAAAGTTGGAGTACTTTTCACGCGACAAGATTGTCACACTCTTTGTCATCATACTTTGAGTTTAGCACTTTTTCGCCTCATTACTTTTAGATTTGCTACCGAAAGAAGATGTTTTAAATTTATTATCGGACCCTAAATTCAGAAAGTCCATAACTTTGTCGTTTTCATGAATGTATGCAAAAGCTTTGGGAACAAGATCTTTAAAATTCATGAATGTGCTTCAGATTCTCAATTTAGCCTATGTTTGATGGATCAAATTAGGTGTACATTCCCCACTATTGTGAGGGGCTATCAAACTAGGTGTACCTTTTTAAAATTATGTAGACACTTTTAGAATTATGAACGGTATGAGTTTCATGTTGTTTGACATGGTATTGGAGTAAGGAAAATTCTGAATTCAAGTTTTATTATTATCCATTTATTAAAATTGTGCATGTGTTAGACTTTTAAGGGAAAAAAAATGAAGTTACAAGTTAAAGACATAATTTAAATAGTGTTTTCAAGGGTATTATTATCCATTTATCTTTTGGAACTAATTTGTTTTCAAGGGTATACGTCGGTCCATCTCTCTTTTTTTGTAAATTTTGTTTTGTCATTTTGCTTGTTTGTCACAAATTTCTTCTTTTGTACACTTGATTTTTCTTCTCTTGTTACCAAAACGTATCTTGTGCACTCTCACATGGAAGTCCATATTTGTTTTCAGTTTGAGATGGAGTTGGTAACGTTTTGTTTGGTCCATGTAGATATTTGAAAAGTAGTCATGAGAATATTAAATTACTGAACCATATGAGTTAGTTTCGCATTGCTTGTTTCGTATGTTACAACTTAGTAGATTAATTTATTCAATGGAGAAATGATACTAAATGAATGATAAAAATGTGGCAGTTTTCGACGATGTTCAATACAGTTTATCGAGTTTAGTAATGTAGAAATGGGTTTAGAAGATCATGTCTGAAATGACCTTGCATGTTAAAAATTCGAACCTTGGCTAGTTCTTAGGTTGGTCCAATTTATTAAAAATGAAAAGGTAAATAAGTGAAGACAATACAAGTTGATTGTCTTATTCTATATTTTTTAAAACGATAATATTAATAGACAATCATGTTCTTATTATTATTGTTGTTGTTGTTGTTGTTGTCGTCGTCGTCGTCATTTTTTCTAGTAGTCTTGTAAATGTAGCATACCGAACTTACCCCTAGTTTAATAGTGATTGTCAAGCGTATGATCAGATCGATCAACAAATGACTATTGGCTAAATTCACAAGCCAGTACACATTAAACGTAGTGTGCACAAAATCCATTAGTTACACAATTTATAAAATATTCACAATATATATTTTATTTCGTGATATAGCAGTAAGTACGATCTAATATACTGTTTTTGGACAGAAGATGGATTTGAAGACTAATGAAAGGAACACACAGAAGAAAGTTCCCATAATTTAATGTCATTGTCATTGTCAAGATTCAAAAGTAATAAAGTAAAAATCACTTGTCAAGAATAGGATTCAAACCCATGTTCCTTCGGACAAGGACTTGTAACAGCTTAAACGCGTTAGTGGTACGAAATATTTTATATATTAGGATTTTTAGCAAATAGTCCAATAATATTCTCTAAAGTAGTGTTAAATATCCTTAGAACATGCATAGTCAGCATGTCACTTTATATTTTGGTACTTAAATATTTAAAGCATATCTGAAAAGTATTTATAAATCGATAAAAATGAGTGATTGGTAAGTGAATAATATTTGAATAAAAAATGGATTGAGTGTTTATAAACAATAGTCAAACATATGATGTATATAGTACTTACGGTTAACTAAACTGATATCGAGTGAAGTTTAACATCCGTATCCATGTAAAACACTTTTAGGCACAATTTTTTGTACAGTCTAAATAATTTTTTATTTTTTTTCCGAAAGCATATTTTGGATAATTTATCTTAAAGAAAAGCAATAATACGAGTTTATTTTCAACGTGGATCTACCCATATTTGGGTCTTATATATCATTAAGATAAGTGATCACAAATGAACGCTTATTACTAGGTGTGGTAAATTTAATGAGGAAAGGGAAGGAAAGTAATCAAGACTCTTAGTTAATATTTCTTTATTGAAACCGCCGAATACACCTTAAAATCACTGGTTAATTATCTACATGCAGTCTTTATCACGTCTAATGATGATTATGATGGATGTTTAATTGTCTAATATTTTAATATACATCACAACTCTATTAGACAATGGAATGTAACATGCCTAAGTAGAACTTCCTTTTTACTTTTGCTGGATGTTATAAATAATTTTTTTTCCCCCTAATTTGGACCATAAATTTTTTTTCCCACCCTAGAATTAGGGACATTTTGAAAAATCATATGAAAAGTATTTTTGAAGTAAAAAAAAATACTTAAAAAGTGACACAGTGTCACTTTTTAAAATTAAGTATTATTTTTATATTAAAAAATGACATAGAATCTCGCTTTTATTAAAAAGTAATGTTTGTTACTAAAAAAAGTGACAAGAATTTTAAGAAATCGATAGGAAAAAAGTGACAAAACATTATAAAAGATACAAAAATTCCAAAAAAGTACCAAAAACTCTAATCAAAACCTTAAATCAGTTTAATAAAGTGACAGAAATTAAAAAAAAAGTGACGACTGAAAAAAGTGACAAAAGACCAATTAAAAATAGAAAAATTTCATAGAATAAAGAGTATACACACTTAGAATCAACACATTCCAAGAATTTCAAATCAGCTCATGTCCAACTATTGCTGAAAATTAGAGTGCAACCCCCATGTTTAATTTTCACAGGAGTTCATCAGTCATCGACATAAATTCTTTCACATACCCTACATTAATGTCAAATCAATGCCCGTGTGCAAATTTATGAACCTACTAACAGCAACACATCATCCACGACAACTTCTTGACTAACATTGTGACATAAGGATGAACAAAAGCATCGTCTCTCATGGAGGAAAAAAGAGACATGTTAGTGATGAAATTACTGTCTTCATGTACTTGCTTCGAACAATTAGTCAAACCTACTCTACCTTTTGAATTATTTGTCTTATGATGCCCACATTATCCATGTCCACTGAAAATATTGATTAATCTTTTTTTTTTTTTTNATAACATGTGGCCTTTATTAAAAAATTTCCATTTGATTGTGCAAGGAGATGCGCAACCATAACATACATACATTACAACATAAAATCAGTTTACTTTTTCATTGTAAGAAAGATTAGTTGACAAAAGAATCTATTCATACAATTATACAAACAAGGCCTTATAGTAAAAAAATACTTTTAAATCACTCAACACTATTAAATACCCAATTAAACTAAAGCACGTGCGATGCACGTGCGTACACTAGTCGCTTTATAAAAACCCAAACGCGAGTTTTGCGTCAACAATTTTTTTTTTTTTTTAATTCTTGTGCAATCTAGATTAAAACTAAATATTATTTGATTTGCAATTTCAACGAGCTAAAATTGATCTTCTTGTCAAACATCATAATGTTGCCTAAATATATTTTCAATGCTCCACCATCCCGAATGACATAACACTCTCATACCATTTGTTGAGAATGAAACAAATTCCTAGATTGACCACATGATCTTTGTTCAGAGAATTTAGTCGAAAACTTAAAAAAAAATAAAAAAAAAATAGATAAAAAACAATAACAACATATTTACTTGAAAAACTTTCATTTGAAGAAAAATTACCGACTATTAAGATAGAGATATTCCACTATATAAAATAATTATAGCCAATGTTAGGCTTTGCTCGGCAGTGCCATTTTTTAAAAAACATAAGTACTGATAGGAGATGGATATATTCACTTATAGTTTATTTAATTGCGTGAGACTTTTTAGATTGCTTAATGAGATTTGGTTTTTTGTAATTTGTGTAAACATATAGGTGTGGTGGGATGAGGATACCATTGTCAATGTGCATGTTTGGTTTTATTTGAACGAAATTGTCAATAATTTTATATTGTTGAAGTCTAAAAGGTAAATTTAAACAAATAAACTATCGATCGCGCTACCCCCGGACGCCCCCCCAATAGGGGGCCGCCACTTGTTAATTCGGTAAAAAATTATGNCTGATAGGAGATGGATATATTCACTTATAGTTTATTTAATTGCGTGAGACTTTTTAGATTGCTTAATGAGATTTGGTTTTTTGTAATTTGTGTAAACATATAGGTGTGGTGGGATGAGGATACCATTGTCAATGTGCATGTTTGGTTTTATTTGAACGAAATTGTCAATAATTTTATATTGTTGAAGTCTAAAAGGTAAATTTAAACAAATAAACTATCGATCGCGCTACCCCCGGACGCCCCCCAAATAGGGGGCCGCCACTTGTCAATTCGGTAAAAAATTCGGTAAATGATTATGTACGAATGAAATTATTCATAAACTATAGCTAAATAGTGAAGTTCTAGCATCTCAAGTTCATTGATTCTAACCAATACTTGTTTTTATTCATTTTTAGTAGTTTTAGTTCAAAATCACACTCAAAAAGGTTTTTCAAATAAAATATAATCATCAATTTTAGTACTTAGTAACAGAATTCTTGTAAGATCAATACTCGACTCACAATCTACTCTTATTACTTATCATTATATTGTGTACTTGCAATCTGGAGAACAAATATGTCATTCAAGCATAGTTTATCAACAAGTGAAATGGAGCATATATTTTGTAAAAAAAGTGTAAGTAAAAGATAAATTTATAATAACTTGTATAGATTCTTGACGGCGTAAAGAAAGGAGGCTTCACTGGAGTATAAATAAAGATGAAAAAACATTGATGGCTCATTCTACTTAATCATTATGTTCATGTGTTTATTGTTGAAACTAAGCTCTCCTTAATATTGCGCGATGAATGTCCATGATCACTGTAAATTGCAAATTTCTTAACTGTATTGTTGTTAAGTGAACAAGAGACTAATTGTCCATCGATACTTTTCATAAAAAGCATATAGTTATTGTAAGGGGCACATGATGAGAATAGGCCCTACCGTAAATTGTATGATCCAAGATTCATTCACATCATATTCCTTCATCACCCAAATGTCAGTAAAACATGATTCTTGCATCCATCCTTGATAACGAACCATGGCAAGGCACAAACCACCAAACTAGAATCTTTTCAAACCAACTCTAAACAACTTTCCGGAAACTCTATGATTGAAAAAACCTCACTGCTTGTTATGAAACAGAGAATAATTGGACCAAAATATGCCATTCTTGATAACATGTGACATGATCAATTAAAGAACAATATAAAACAAGGGAAATGCGAAACTCGTGGCACTATGGCATCTATTTCTTTCTAGGAATTAGTACCTTGATTGTATATCTCACATTTAAGGCATTCGCTATTCCTATACTTGTCCCAATTTATATTATCCAATACTTTAAAAACTTTGTAGTCATTAGTACATGGATCGAAACCAAACTCTAACCTTAACTCCATCGGTCTAAAACCACAAAGGCATGGAAATGAACGAGTAGGGATCGAGTAAATAGAATTCTTGTAACACTGGATTACATATAACAATGGTTTCATAACGAGCATCAAAATATGGAATTCTACATGTTGGTTTTCTATTTGCACATATCTGTGGATGAGGACCATTTTGTCTTTGTCACGGTCAAAATGTATTGCAATTAACTTGGTGCTTTTTATGAGACCCCACCAAGTTTTAAGAATACATGTGAATCGAATCAAAGATTTTACGGACATCTTGAGGAGAATCTCTACGAGCAAATCTTCATGCAATTCTTTCCTATCATCACACATACTTGCACCTTCTTTTAAAATTGTCATTTCATTTTTTATACATTGAATTTATTTTCCTCTTCCCCATTTAGCTATGTCAACGAGCTGAGCCCGAGCCCAAAAAAAAAAAAGCCCGGGCTCGACTCGAGATTTTTTTGGCCCGAGTCGAGCCGAGCAAAGCTCAGCCAAAAAAAGAGGTTCGGCCCAAGCTTTTGGCCCGGGCCTTAGCAGGCTGAGCCCGGGCTAAGCCGGCTCGATTTTTTTGTTTTTTTGGTTTTTTTTTTTAATAAATTGTTAAAATAGTTGTCTGGGCAGCTGCCTCTAGCCCGGGCCTTAGCAGGCCGAGCCGGCTCGATTTTTTTTAATAAATTGTTAAAATAGCTGTCTGGGCTACAGCTGCTGCACAAGTAGCTACTAAAGCTGCCCAGCAGGGCAACTTTAGTTTTTTATTTTTAAAAAAAATAAATATGTAGGTAGTCCTTTTGTTTTTATTTAAAAAAAAATACGAGCCGGGCTGGCCCGATGCCTCAAAATGAGGCTTGGTGCTGAGGTTTTTTGACATCCCTATCCCCATTGCATTTCATTTAGAACCATTTAAAACACTGAATATGCAATATTCTTGTGCCTACTTATTAAATTACAATTATCAAATTATTGTTACGATCTACAATATAAGGCTCCACGAATCCTACATGGCAAGCAAACCCGGGCCTTGCACTCCACAACAAATTGCCACGTTGTAGTTTGACTGAACCCCATGACGAGGCCGAACCAAGGTAAAGATATCAAACATAATGGATTGCATCGACCTCGTTGGAAAGAATTGAACCCGCACAGAGTGAGAGGCTACAAAAGGATCTTGTCACAAGATCTTTTTGGCAATCATTAGTAAGTGATTGATGTGACAATTCATTGTCACCATCGCCTTTTTTTCCAACCATGTCAAGTCTAAAGCCCCAATGTAGATATTATAGACAATAAAATGGTATTAGCATTTAATCGACGTCTCCGACAAAAGGCACCAACCGCATGGATGAAGCCACGCGTCTCTTTATCCAACATCTCTTATTTACCTTCTCATATTATAAAAGCTCACACATAGTATCATTTCAGGACAATACAAGTTTATGCCCACAGCTTATAACCTTGCTCTTTTATTATTTTATTTTCAATGTATTCCCCAAATTCGACCCCCTTTTTTACATTGGATGCTCTCGTCTATTCGCTAAAATTATATACTGCAAGTGCACGATGCATCCAAGTAATAAAGTGGATTTTTTTTAGTTCGGATTGTTAATCCATCGAGGAATGCTTACTTCCGATTAGTCAATTTAATTTTAATAATAAAAACAAACACACAATAAAATTGATTTGGTAAATTAAGAAAAATTAATTAAAATCTACAAAATAAGAAAACATAAACACTTGGAATTTCGGAGGAAAAACGTGGTTGGGATTCATGGTTTCGCTTAGCCGTCGCCTAATTAATTTCTTCACAAACCAATTAATAAATTACTCATTTACAATGTTGGATTCGATTTTCTGATTTTAGCTAATTACCGCTATCAAGCAAAATTATTCATAATTCATTGGTTTAACCTACTCTATCTCTATGTTGATTAAAACCCAACCAATGACATTCAATATTTGTGAAAATGGTTTAATGGACCACTTAGGGTTATGAGTATATCTCTAACCCCTACAAGAACCATGGTACTTGCTATTTGATCTAAAATGAGCAATTTTCACTCGAACGATATACAAATCACTAAACACAATCATTCATTGACCAAATAAATAAATGAAACAAAATTTATTAGTAAATACACACAAAAATTAGTATTTTAACATTACAAAGCAAATATTGAAATTAATTAAGCTAGGTTAAATGTTCATCATAAATTCCAACACAAAAACTAAGCCCATTTTATATATTTGACAAAAGGGGAGAATGTCCATATAATACATTACAAACTTGGGAGAAAATGGTGGTTTTAATACGGGAGCAAAGATAAACCCCTTTTTAGGTTAGATTCTTGAAGATGGCAATTGTTTGATCTTAATTTTCCCCAAATATTTCTCAAATGTCTTTGATTTATTCTCTTTTTGCCCTAGATTTGACCCTTAAAATACCAAGAAAGTGAAGAGAAAATGTAAACAAAAAGATAAAAAGAAAAGAAGGAAGGATGAAAAATGACTAAATTTTCCCTTTAAAATCCTAAAAACGTACCCAGAAAAATTGTACTGAGATCCCTTAGAATTTCGAAAAACAGCAAACGGACCCCAACAGAAACGCACCCTAAGAGCAATTTACTCTCTGCTTTTTTGATCCATTAGCTTGCATGCTTCGGCTATACGGAGCGCGCGTGCGGGCTTTTTTTCTTTTGTTGTTTTGTAACCAAGTCCTTAGGGTATTTGCACACCAAGTTCTTCAACTTTGATCTTGTACATTTTGGTCCTTCAAATTTGAGTTTCATTTAAGCTTTGCTCATCATAAGTTTCACTCAAGGTCCTTCTACTTTCAGTACTTTTCACTTTAGTCCTCGAATTCATGATTTTGTACACTTTTGGTCATTTTCTCTTCCTTTTGCTTTGTTCTCCTCCAATTGTCCGTGTTTACCTACAAAAGCCTTAATTAAACAATTGTGAGTCAAAACTCACACCTTTAATCAATATTTAAGCTTATTTAAGCATTCAATAAGTTTTTAAAAACATATTTATCAAACACCCCTAAATTTAAATTTTTGCTCGTCCTGAGTAAGATTATCAACTAGCACAATTAAGCTATCATGGATTAAAAATCAACAATGTTAGAAAACTTGTCAAAAATATACATGAGTGTAAAATTGTATAACCAATTCACAGATATGCTTCCAAATAATGCAATCAAAAATAATTTGAGCTTATCCAATATTCAATCGGGGTGTGTGCACATGCGTGTGTGTGTGTGTGTGCGTGTAGTCACTTTCAATCATCACCTAGACTCGAAAAAAAATTGTCAGGATGGAAAATTTTCAAATTGGTGCCAACCTGACTCTTTGTGGTCATATATTTCCTATGTTGCTCGTGAGATTTGCATACCCCAAATGGATGTTTATTTTCTTTCCCGAGATGAAAATCCAAAGGTTGTTCTCCAATCACAATTTTCCTTTCTCGCTCTAATTTGGTTGGGTCAAACCGGCAATATCGACATCTAGTAATGTGAGGATTCCCTCCAAATTATGAGTGTTTCGATACTTAAGCTTATATTAAGTAATTCAAACCACTAGTTATCTGAGCTCCAACATCAATTACAAATGCACAATATCTATTAAGATTTTCAATTAAAGCTCAAGATTGGCTTCACTTCCTTAAACTTTCTCTTGACTCGTGTAGCGAGTTTTATGTTGATAACTCCCCGACTTTTTAAACCAAAGGGTACCGGATATCGAGATACCCCGACGGACTTCAAAACTCGAGTCAAAAAGGCTACGAAACAAAGCAAGAATCAACAAGTGCAATGCTCTTTTTATCATGATAAAATAAATGATACTATCTCTAGTATATGATAATTACCTAATTTATACTTGTTAATCAAAGACATTCCACAAAAATATTTTCAACGTGCACAAAATCAAAATATTTCTAGATAATCTCCTTCATCAACTCAAGCACCCCCAAATTTATCTCTCAATAAGGTCAAGTGAAAGAGAAGAGAATGTAGGATTGATAGACATTTATGCATAAATTACAACCTAGTTCTACCAATTCCAAAATTTCTCAATCAATCAAAAATCTCCACACCTAGAAAACGATTAGTCATTACTCTGTGCTCAAAGTAACTCGGGATTTAACATGGACAAGCAAAATTTTCAAAAAAATATTAGACACAGATAGCATATTTGATTATAGCTTATGAATCAATAACAACTTTAAATATCATGACATTCTTAGTTGGCAAGGCTATCTAAGATGTCATACACAATCAACACAAAGTAAATAATCACCCCAAACTTGAATCACATGTTGTCTTTAATGTGTGAAAGAACAAGATAAAAGAGAAGAATGGGTAATGAAACCTCCCCGTTTGGCCATTTGGTGAAGGGTTACCCACCAATGCTCGACTTGAACTTGTGATGCTCTTGATGAACTTGAGCAAGTAACCTTCTTTTTATTTATTTTTATTTTTTCATTCATTAATTCTTTTAAAGATAATACTGTGTTGGAGCTCATTAAGTTCAAACAAACAAATGGTCCGTCTGTAGCTCGAATGAGCATTCGAATCTAAGATTAGTGTACTCAAATGAATCATTCTTACATCAATCATATATAAAAGCGCTAACCAAAATATAAGGATATCAACAACTCCTCTTAATGAGGTTGGTCATTTAAGATTAAATCCTAGGTCTCCATAGTTCTTTTTGTATTTTTTTTTTCAAATTAAGTAAATAAGTGTGACTTAAAAGTTTCCATGATCATTCAATTGATATGTCTTTTGCTTTGTGCTTACAGGTAGCCATATATGAAGGTTTGAAGCAAGTAATGCCATGGAAGAATAGAAAATCAAAGAAACAAGTTGTCAATGTCTAACTTTTTCCACAACAGTGATAATTGCTGTAATGCACAATGCTGCCAGTAGCTGTTTCTAAATTTAATTGGATGTTTGGTGAGGTGAATCACTAATGATTGTGTTAGTAAAGAAATAATAAGTTAAAAATTTAGTCTATTCAGCTATACAATCTAATTCAATCAGTATATTATACGGTCTAGTAATGTATACAGAATGCACTTAATATTTCCTATTTATGTACAATCTAATACAATCAGTATACTATACGGTCTAGTACTGTATACCTAATGCACTTAATATTCTCCATTTGCGCTTTATTTTGTAAGTTGAATTGGTTAGTATTGAACAAAATGAAAGGAAAAAGTGAAGTTAGAAATTTCAGGAAATTTATAAAATGATATCTTGCTGATATCATTTCACATACCATAATTTGACAGCTTATAGATCTCGTACACTTCTTTGTTGAGAAATGTGAGATTCAACCCAACTAGACCTAGGGGAGGGGGGAGGAGTGATTAAGTGTAAATGAGGAATTATCAAATTAATTAACAAGCAACAAGTCACAAGTTAATTATGTTTAGGTGATTATTCATACAATTTAATTTAGTATATCTTTGAATGCCACAGTTAAATCAAGATAATAAAAAGTAGTAAACAACACTAGAATTGTTCACGGAGAAACCCAACGTGAGAAAAAACTCCAAGCGCTTTGCTAGTCAAAGATCCACTATAAACTGTCAATTAACTTATAGATCACCAACAAAGTTGACAACACAAGCTTT
>CAIGRH010300438.1:0-12456 GCA_903798295.1 Fraxinus nigra | reverse complement strand
TTATCGCAACGTTGGAAAAACGCTGCAAAAAGGGATCTACCGCAACGTTTAAAAAATGCTGCAAAAGGATTTTTCGCAATGGTGAATAAACGCTGCAAAAAGTCTTCCCTCAACGGCAACACCGACCTTTGCAACATACGTTAAAACGCTGCAAAAGGTCTACCGCTGCGTTTTTTGGCCGCTACAAAAGGTCTTTTTTGTTGTAGTGCAAGTAAGTAAATATATAAGTGAAGGGATGTGGGATGTGCTAGGGAAGTGAGCCACCAAATATAAAACGGGTCTGAAACGGGAAATATATCAATGAATATATAGAAATCAAGTCTTTAATGAAGCGTATAAAGTTGATTACCCTCAAAGGACATAAAGTATGGGTTTTCATAGTGGTAGAGGAGGAATGGAAACTGTTGGATGAAGTGAGACGTAGGGTAATCTTGATGATTGAGGTCTTCTCCAAAGCTTCACTCCATCAATCTTAGGCTGACAAGCATTTAAAGCTCCTGACAATCAATCGTTCTAGAGTTTATTCTGACCTCTAAAATATAGACTGACGATTTAACCTTTGCATGCATGTTGTAGAAATGTCACATCAATTAATCGTATATGGGTGGATCCTATATACGAAAGATCATTTGAGGATGTGAAGCTAAAAGATTCATCTTGTAAGTGTAGAGGCTATGAACTTCGCACTTCATCCCTATAACACTCATGGAGGGTTGCTGGTCATGGCACATCGACTAAAATATTGCTTCACATCGACTATCATGGATGGCCTCACTTCAACCATATGGGAAGTTATGTAAAGTTGGGCCTAGGATCCATAACTTTTTCATGACAGGCGTAACAATAGTCCATCAAGTTCATGTATGAATATTTTATGTAACATGGAGACTTGCAGTATAATGTTGGAGGTAAACTGTTCTCTATCTAGGTAATGTGTTGACCCAAAGCATTTTGCTTTTAGTTGGTAGGTTGCTCACTTTAGACACAACATAATAGTCCTCCAATTTCATGTATGAATATTTATGTATGTATGGACGTATAATGTAATGTTGGAGGTGAACAACTCTTTGTCGAGGTGATGTGTTAACTCGGATGTGTTAGGTTGTGCATTTTTTTATTTTTTATTTTTGCAGAGGTGAAGTTCTTGCTTGAGGACATGACTCTAAAAAGTCGAAGCTTTATAAAAGTAGATGTTGCAAAGTGATATGATTCGGGATAGACAATCACTTGGTCTAGTTTTGGAGTCCAAATTGAAGAAGTTGACAAGCGAAGGTTCAAGTTTAGTGAAGGGCTCAGGAGCCAAAATGAGTTGAATTCAAGGTTTGGNGTAATGTTGGAGGTGAACAACTCTTTGTCGAGGTGATGTGTTAACTCGGATGTGTTAGGTTGTGCATTTTTTTATTTTTTATTTTTGCAGAGGTGAAGTTCTTGCTTGAGGACATGACTCTAAAAAGTCGAAGCTTTATAAAAGTAGATGTTGCAAAGTGATATGATTCGGGATAGACAATCACTTGGTCTAGTTTTGGAGTCCAAATTGAAGAAGTTGACAAGCGAAGGTTCAAGTTTAGTGAAGGGCTCAGGAGCCAAAATGAGTTGAATTCAAGGTTTGGAAGATATTTGAAAAGAAAACGTGCAGCGCAAATGAAAACGAACATAACTTTTAACTCGGTTGTCGGACTTTCGCCCATGAGTTCATTCCGGAAATGGTATGAAATTCTGCACAAGGTTACGAGGGTTCATGGTACTTTTGGACTTTCGGTCGCACATAAACATTCCGATAACAATTTGGCAAGAATTTTATTTTTCCGCAAATTTCCTTATTTTGTCAGAATTTTAGTTTAGGTAAGATTCTTGTAATCTTTAAGTGATATTTTCATTTTTTCATATTTTTATAGGTTTAGTATAAATAGGAAACTTTATTTCATTGTAACACAAGAACCTTTTTGACATTTTGAGTTAAATGAGATTTCTCTCTTTTTGTTCTTGATTGAACATGTACCGAACTTATCAAATATTGTTATATTTGTGACGTTCAAACTTTAGAACTTATCAAAAGATTAGGCACCCTTTGTGGCGTTCGCAAATCAAGGTTCGTTGATTTTGTAATCAAGAAGTCATTCAAACTTTATTTTTGTTTCGTTGTTTGGTTCAATAATTTGCGGGTCGAGATTCTACCATCTACAATCTAAATTTGGACTTTCCCAGCATTTTCAATTAATGTCGTGATTTCCACGCTAATCTCATACCCGGGTTCACGTCACAGAGACAAAATCTTTAGTAATTCGAATGTTAGAGGAATTAATATGAACTATTGATGTGATGAGACATTTATAGGGTCGTGTGCCAATGATATAAAAGCTGTTGTATATTTCCAAGAAAAACAAATGAGGTGTTACCTACTCCCAAGAAATGCATCTCTTAGGTTATAATGGCTAATCCTAACATACGGTAGTTTGAGGTTTGAGCCGATGAGTGTCACTCGTGTTTGAAACACACTACCTTATCTTAACCATCAAATGTCATTTTTTTTACCTCTTATCAATGGAGCCATATTGGCGAGGACGTGGAAGGCTTAGATTATACAAGCTTGATTTAACAGTTTAGGCTAGCGATCTCCACTTATAAAAAGGCTACCTCTGGAACCTTTAAAGATTTTTACTAGAAAGAAATTTGAAAAATGTACCAACGCTGCGAAAATCTTTCTCCAATGAAGTTGTTGAAGTTTTCGATGACATTCTTCATTTTCTAGAAATTTAGCACCATAGCAACACTTTCTCGTAAGTAAAATTACATCGAAACTTTCTTTTATCTCATTTTCATTGGCTAGTCAAGACATCTAGGGTTTTTCCTTTTCTTTCTATTGTGGTGGGGGTCAAATCGGGAATATCCCCGAGGTGAGGAAGCCTATTGTTCTTTCTTCTAGTGAGACTAGTGCGACTATAATGTTAGGAAGTAACATCTAGAAATTGCCTCATGGGCCTATTGACACTTTAGAGGAGTGGGAGGGCCTTGGAGTATCCATCAAACATGACTTTAGAAAGGATAGCCAAATAGGGAGTGTTTAGGGTACCTAATAATATAGAACTGACACTTCTCAAATTTAATGAGAGAGCCTGATATCCGAGGCCGAGATGGGTGGCCGTAAGTGAAAGTATTTTTAGGGATAATTTTAGATTACCATTGCACATCTTCTTTTGATTGGTACTTAGGTCGTATGGACTAGATTCAACTCATTCAAATTCTAACTCATGGAGTCAAAAGGTTGGGTTGTGGACGCTGTGGAGGATTAGCCTAGGTATAGATAAGCCTTTTTTTAGTTTTCCACTTCATTTATGCACCCAAAACATTGGATAAGGGTGAGAAGTTGAGGGGTGGTATTATCAGACTTAATTTAGCTTATCTTTGTGATATTCAATGTACGATCTTCTTCAAATTTTTATATGTTCTCTACCGAGGTGCGAGATCTCCTGGGTGCAATTTGACATCATTCGCGATGTCTACCAGCTCAGCTTCAATGAGCGAAGCTATGCTTTATTAATTGACAAAAACTCATCGTTTGTGGATCACGACCTGAAGTCTTCTCCAAGTACCACTTATGTCATCATTAAACTCAATATCAAAGTTTGTATACTTAATAATTTTGCAGAAGAGTTTTCCGAAAAGAAGCTTATGGGACCGGACTTTGTGAAAATCCACGAAAGTGTGCTGCGGCTAAGAAGCTGAAAACCAGTTCTACTACTTATAAGCGGCAAAATGAGTTGCTAGTCCAGCTAGAAAAGGTTATGTGTTGCTGATGAGAAGGATGGTCCTCATTTAATAAAAAAACAATTTGGCCCATATGAGACTTTGTCGTATGGGACGACAGTGGTTGAAACTCCACTTCCTCACTAATCCCTTACGGGGATTATACTGAAGAAAGGTCACTTCAGAATCCACCTCCTACTGAAGAGGCCTCAAAGAAAAAGTGGTCTACTCCAGACAGCCTGATGTTTTTGAAACAGAGTACTCCTTAGTTCCTCTCTGTACCTTTTGAGGCAAGTGGCCAGCTCAGCCTCCCCAAAGCAGAAAAAGCTAATTTTCTAAGGAGCAAAGACGAAGAGTTGTCCTGAAACTGTTTCGATTGCTAGAGTCCAATAAAAATATTGGACTAAGGAGTGGAAGATCACCTCGCCTCTTGCGAGGCAAAAGACCAATTAGCTTATAACAATGCTTGCGTAGTAAGGGCTTTACGTAGAGGTGTGGCAGTATAAGACTTAGTTCGGACCTTACGTGTGAAAAATGATGAGTTAAGCCAAAGGTTGGAGGCTTTAGCATATCATGAGGAGGAGGTATCAAAAGACAAATATGAGGCTAAGGTGAAAACGATTGAGGTAAAGGTAAAGTTAGATACTGTTGAAATCTAAGTTAATCGCCTGAGAAACGAACTTTATGACTCCAAATCCCAAGTTACGGCTCTCACTAAGAGGATTGAACAGTCAAATGAAAACCAGTGCCTGGCTATTGAAGCATTGGAAGCTTCAAAGAAGGAAATGGGCGAACTTCGAAAGTTATCTGAGCCAAGAGAAAGGAGATAGAGTCTTCCAAAGCCGAGGTAAAGACAATTTGTGAGGTGGCAGTCAAAAATTGCATTGACAACTACGAGAAAATGAAGGAGTCTGACAACTTTGCCAACTATTGGGCTTCATGTAATGCTCAGCAACTACTGGATTGCCTAAGGAATGTTAACCCAGAATGGGATGTAGGTTTCCTTGAAAAGGAGTTTGGTGGGCCTACGAGGGGTCGTCATGACATGGAGGCCCAAATAGAGGATTCTTAAGGTGATGAGGAGGTTGGGGAATGGCCACTGGTAATGGTGAATCCCTAAGCTTTGCAATTTAAATTTTGATGTAATGGCTTTGGCCTCCAATGTAATCATTTAGTATCGATGATATTTATTCTGATCAAGTGTTTTCACTTCTATTCATCCTTATGAACTCGTCAGAGATTTTCTTATCACGATCACTTCGTAATAGTTATAACTAAAAGTAATTTCCAAAGTTCTCCAAGTGATAGTGGTTTACAAGAATGTAACCATATTATATTGATAAGTGTGACCACTTCGTAACGGAAGCGATCATCTTGATGTTTATATCATTATTTCCTGTTAACGAGCTGGCTTTGATTTGGCTTTTTTTCATCCTTGCAAGAGGCTAACGTACCTTGTCAAGAACTTTTTCCATGGTGGATGGTTTATTCATAGAAGACGTCATCTTCGAAGGAATTAGAGGTGAACCCCTGTGGGGATGTTTCATACCTCGTCGTCCAAAGTGGATATCTTTGCAAGAGGTGACGCGTCTTGACAAGGGATTCTTCCATAGTGGATTGTTAATCCATGGAAGGCGTCATTTATGAAAGAATCAAAGGTAACCCCCTGTGGGGTATCGTGTACTTTGTCGTTTGAAGTAGATATCATTTCTAGAGGTTTGTGCATCATGTCAATGGCTTCTTCCACTGTGGATGGTTCACCCATGGACGGTGTCATCTTCAAAAGAATTAGATGTGACCCTCCGGTGAGGGTATCATGCACCTCACTGTTCAAAGAGGTTCACGCACTTTGTCAAGGGATTCTTCTATGGTGGATAGTTTACCCATGGAAGGTGTTATCTTCGAAGGAATCAAAGGTAGAGTGTCGCACACCTCAGCATCTGAAGTGGACATCCTTGCAAGAGGTGATGCTTCTCATGAACGACTTCTTCTATGGTGGATGGTTTACCCATTGAAGGTGTCATCTTTGAAGGAATCAGAAGTTACCCTGTGGGGGTGTTACGCTATAACACTCGCACTCAAATTATGGGTCTAATTATGAGAATTGAAAGGGGCTCATTTGATTGTTAATCCATCATCTAGGACCTTGTAGCAAACTTAGTATAAATGCTAATTCTCAGAAATTTGGCTCTTTGAAGAAGGGTTGAATGCTTAGTCAAACCCTTATATAGAAATCCTTGATATATGATTTTTTGTCATATTCATGATTGACCAAACATATGGGAATGTGTAGTGTGAATGCATGTGTATATAGAATATAGTATTCACGTGAGGAATGAAGGAGATATTCTTGCTCATTTCACAAATTTCAAGGAACAATTTTCAATGCTAGAATTAGGAGTATGCAAAACTCGATTGATCCTACCAAAACATTTATGTCGGTTTTTTGTTGTTTTTAAGTGGGTTCGATTTTTTGGCTATGTAAGCGGATTGGGTTTGATCGGGTTATGGGTTAACCCATGAAAACTGAATAAACCCGCACAACCAGACCCGCCTACTTAAAAAAAATGCATTTTATTTTTTGTAGGCTCGGCTAATAAGGATTGAATAAGATAATATATAATTTAATTGATTTATTTATTATTTAATCTTATCTATTCGAATTTAGTATAATAAAAAATTGGATGACCTTAAATCTTTGTTGACAAATTGTCACAAACCTACCAACCTAACCCAACCCAACCCGACCGATACTTGATTGAGTTGGGTTGAGTTGGGTTTCAAACTTTACACGGATTGAATTGAGTTAAATTTTGATCAAACCAATCATGTTGAGTTGAAGCAAAAACTGACTCAACACAACTCATGCTCACCTCTAACTAGAATTATTAGTTTTTCCACCATCATAGGTTTTTCCTTAATGATGCATGCCTAATATCGTCCTATTTAAACCCCTCATTCATATTCACATGCTACCACTCACTATTATATTTTTTAGTCCAAATAATATACACATATGCACGCACATAGCCAAGGTGGAAATTGTAAGAGGGATGAAGCAATTTTATTCGATCTCTAATACTCTTTCTTTTAAATTTCACGGTAAGTACGTTACCTATATTTGGATTATTATTATTATGTTTCAAGAAAATCGTTATGAGTCCCATATGATTATGATTATGTTAAGGGTACCGGTGTTTAGTAGCGATACACATAAGAATTCTTACCGCCTATGGTAAGTAAAATTCTTGTGTTTACATTATGTTGATTATGATTACTATGTTACTTTAAGTTATACACAATAATAATTTATGGCGTACTTATGGGGGTTTTATAAATTTTACTCTATGATATTTCCCCATTTCAGGCAATTGATGGTTCGAGACAGATGACGTGGAGATGGAAACATGTTAGGATTAATAAATTATAGTGTTTGAAACACAACTATAAAGTTTCATTTTTTAATACATTATTTAGCCTATGTTTTACGTCAATGCATTATTCTTTAATATTAAGATTTCGCAATTAATTATTGAAGTTAAAATCGCTTTTTATTTACTTAATGAGTAAAATCGTTTTTTGTTACTATTTATGTTCCTATGAAAAAAAAAACCAAATTTTATTTATTGACACTCGTATAGTCAAAGATTCAGGTCGTCACACACGCACTTCGTCGCCCGTGTGGACACCCTTGCAAGAGGCTGATGCGCCTCATCAATGGCTTCTTCCATGGTAGATGTTACGTGTTTTCGACAACGTAAATTATCTACAAGTGTGCGATGTCATGTTTTGTAATATAAGACCAAGTATGGATGTCGAACCCACATGAACTAAAATTAAATTCCTATTGAGTACTATAATTATTTTAGCCTTTATTTTATCTAGAAGATCATATTTTTGAATCGGTGTTTTTATATTAATCTAAGAATGGATGTGGTGGAAAGTTCAATTTAGTCAACACAAGTTATACTAGAAATTTATCAAAGAGAGAAAACCTAGGGAATGAGTTCACCATATCAACAGTGTTTCTCAAATGATATGGTAGTTCTATCAATTCTTCCTAAAGTTATAAGCAAGATCCCTAAATTAGTTTTATTCCCTTTCTCGAGTGACAAATAAAATCTATCTCTATATTTCAATTTCAATAACTCTATTCCGAATTAAAATCTAGAGGTTATCAAGTTCATGGTTCTTAAGTGGAATGTGCTTCAAAGATTTCGTACTTTCTCTCGAAACTTACAAAATCTAGGTTGTATTTTTCTTAGATTGCACCTAAATTTCCCCATTTTGAGTGTCGAAATTTAAAATATCAAATCATTCAATTAATGATCAAGTGATTGAAAACATTAAGCAAGAATCAACACAAATAAACTCATGAAAAAACTACAAAAGCAAATATATTAAAATCAAAACATGTCTCAAGTAAGTTACATCAAACCCTAGTTCTAATAATTTAGTTCATGAATAAGAAAAAGACATAAACCAATCTAGTATTAAGAAAATGGAGAAGAAAAGAAATGTGCAAAATCGATTTCTTATGTAAATTCTCCTCTTTGATGTTGTTTTACTTTCTCTAGATCAATCTCTCATTTTCTTGCCTTTTGCCTCATTGAATTGTAGTTGTAAAAGTGCCTCTTAATTGGTATTTATAACATCTTAAAGTCTCAAGACGAATTAGAGTTGAATTGGGCTTGAAAAGAAGTCCAATGCAAATAAAATACCCTAGCCATCCAGTGTGTTGTGGTGCTGCACAGTTGTGAAAATTCAGCAATAGTGGCATTGTGGCACCCACTTTCGGGTAGAAAATCAGTGCTACACATCTTTCAGTATTTTCATCAAAAAAAATTTCTTATTATCCAATTGAGTTGATTCAAAATGCGTTGGAAATATAACTCAAAGGGCTAAAACTTTTCTTCAGATATCAGTTTCCAATACGAACGTTTACTATGTTAAAAATGAGTCTCAATCTTCGAATAAAAATTTGAAACATACTTGTGCAGTTGAAAATTGATTTGTAAAAATATTTTTATCATTTTTTACTCATTTTTTGTTTCTAATTTCATTCGGATGAATCCTATTAATCTTTAATTATCGTTTTGTTGTCTGAATAACTATTGAAAGTTGCAATTGAACCCTCAAACTTTGAATTTCACCATTTTTTGTCGTTATTTATTTGTTTCTTTCAATTTAGCCCCCAATCATCAAGTTTCACCACATCAACATCAATATCTCCTTGATTCATGTTTACATCACTATTTTCTCTAAGTTTTGCATCGTTCACACCACTTCACTTTACCTATAAAACAACATTAAAACATAAATTAAAAAGTTCTAAACACTCTCAAAATCTAACAAACTAGCAAGTAAATTAGCATATATATGATGAGTTAAACATATTCATCAGTACATGGTTCACCCACGGAAGGCGTTCGTGAAGAAGTGGCAAAACATTGTAATGGAAGTTGTTACATTAGATAAAACATTTACATTTGGGAGAGATTGTCATGATGGGATAATAAGCCATGTTCATGGGTAATTTCTCATAAGGTGCTCGATATTCCATGGATGGACAAGTGCTTTGCCATCTAGAACCTTGTTTTTGTGAGTGCCAACTCGCACCTCCTTTCTGATGCGGTAGGGACTTTCTTAGTTTTACTCTCCTATAAATACATCAAGCTTCCTTTTAAGGGTATACTTGATGGTTTTATTGATAGCTTTGACATGGTCGTTTGCCTGAGGGTGATGAGGTATTGAGAAGTGCTTTTCGATCTCTAGCTCATCACATAGGTTCCTAAATTTCTTGTTATCGAACTATCATCCATTGTGTGACACAATTGAGTGAGGAATATTGAATATGTATATGACGTTCTTCCAGATGAACTTGGAAGTGTTACATCTGTGATCTTAGCCAAAGGTTCAGCTTCAACCCACTTGGTGAAGTAGTCAATGGTAACAATGGCATAACTTGCACTGCCTCTCCCTTTGGCATGAGTCCTATGAAGTCAATCCCTTACTTGGTAAATGGCCAAAGACTTTATACCACAGTGAGCTCCTGGGATGGTTGCATATGCACATTAAAGAGTTTTATTTTAATGAGAGTCAAATATGAACTTAATTATGCCCTTGTGTTTTGGTAAGGATTAAAATCCAGATTTTCAATCGAAGTCAAAATTATCAATTAATTTTAACCACACATTTAATGAGACCAATAACTTTTCAGTTACACATTTCATCAACTTTCATTAAAATCTGTTAAAAATCTGATTTTAATCCCTACCAAATAAGGGCTATGTTTATATATTAACTTGGTTAATGATTTTCATTGTACAAAATTATATATGAAGATGGAACTTGTCATTTGCCTTGAATGAGTCTTACTTTTTCAATATATATATATATATTGGATGTGACGGTTCACTTTTGGTGATATAATTTTTTTGTAATTTGCATTAATAATTTAAAAATTCTGGTTATAAAACTAACCCAAATCCAATCAAACCAAAACCATTCAGTTTGGTTTTGGTACGGTTCCATATTACTGATGGAATCGATGGTTCCATTAGAAGAAAATCATTGGTTATCGACTGGTTCTCTTCAAAATCAGATTGAACCATACTTGCCCCTAAAAACCAAGGTAAGGAGGCTTAATTTAGTTCTTATAGAAAATAGCAGTGTTTGGTTCCATAGTCTTGAACTGGAGAATCCTTATAGAATATATAGTTGGTAGAATGAGTTCACAAAATTCTTTAATGATTGATCAATCAACAAAGACAACTACCAGAATTATACAATATGGTTAAAATTATGGGTAATGAGCACATAAAGTTCTTATCTTTTATTATTATTGTGTAATTATCACAATTTTTTTTTTTTATTTGTAGTTTTTCACATTACCAACCAATTAAAGCACTTTAATTAAACTCTTTTTCTTATGTAAAATTTAATTGACACGACGACTATTGTGATATAATTTAGTGAGCTAAAATTAGGTATTATCAAATAAAAGTTTGGGATCTATTTGTACTTTCCCAAAAGTTAGGGACCTAATTGCAATTTTTCCTAATTAAAATCAAGGGCTTAATGGTCTTTTTAAATTGTACCAAAACACAAATTATGGGACTTTGATTTTATGAGGTTGAATTAAGATTTGAGTCAGTCAACATAATATAATATAAATTATCAATTCTTTTCATCTTCCATATAAACAAATATTATTTAGATAATAAATTTGCATGGACCACTTCAAAGTTTAAACTTATATTAATATATAAAGATTTATGGCCCGTTTCGTATGAAGTTTGAAAAGTCAAAGCGAGTTTTTGGTTCGTTCTTCTATTAATCAAAGATATAAGGTTTTTGCCTGTTTTACTCAAAATTCTTTCTTAATAAATAGAATATAATTCTAACTCATCAAAATCTTAATTAGGGATGAACAGAACTTTGGAATTGGATAGAGTGGTTTAATTTGATTCTCCTTTGGTTGAATCTGCCAAATTTCTTTAATTTTTTCTTAAAAATCTCTCCACTCACTATCAGTGTCCAACAGGTTAATGTTGTGTTGATTCAAACTTTTTCACATTGATGAATGAATATTATTTGCAATTTGTTTTGTTTTAAAATATGAACTATATTTGTTACCTTTTAAGATGAGAGTTATGAAAACTTTGGAAAATTTAATTTTGTTGTGCAGTCGAACAGTTCAATATCATAATTAAACTATTTTTTCAAACTATTTTTTTATATATATATATATTCATTTTTAACCACTCATTCACAAAATAAAATATTTTGCACGTAAATTTCAAACTTTTCCCTACTTTTTAAATACACGGTCTCCTAAAATTCACTATTCAAAATATTGTTTTAACCAAATAATGACCATCAAACATCAGTTTAAATAAATCTATTTTATTTAGCGTGTGTTTGAGTTCCATTTTCCACTAAATAAGTTTTGTAATTGTGATTGTTTTGAGAATGCGTAGTTAAAAAAATAGGAAATAAATTTGAATTTACGTATAAAATTACTTTATTAAAAGAATATATGATTAAAAATAAATTTAAAGAAATTTTTAGATAATGGAGATTAAACGGGACTTGATTCAACATAGATTGGTGTTTAAAAAACATCATTCAAAAAATATTTGTTTGATTGTATTTGACTATTTCTCGACGCCCTATTTGATAGTCATTTTTTGAGAATAATGAGTTTTTTAATAGTAAATTTTTAGAAAATGTGTAGTTAAAAGTAGGAATTTTTTTTTTAGTTTATTTAAAAATATTTTATTTTAATAATGTATGGTTGAAAATGAACACGAGAATTTTTTTTTTATTTTTTTTTTATTTTAAAGAAGCCGAATGTAGAGCTATGTGAATCAAAACAAAGTAGGCCATTTCTTCTTGTAGCTTCTTTGCAGGTGCTATTGGTGAGCCAATCAGCCAACAAATTCAATTTATTAATTTTTTTTAACTTTAGCCCATTTGATAAAAAAATTAAATTATAACTACATATTTAATGTGATTCATAACTTTTCAACTATATATTTCATCAATTTTTATTAAAATCTGCCAAAAATTTAATTTTCATCTCTACCTAACAGGAGCTTAGTTCGTAGAATGATTTGTACATATGTAATTAAATAATGATTTACATACAGATGATGTCAAATAAGAGTTGTGTGTGTGTGTGTTTTTTTTTTTTTCAAGTTTTTTGCT
>CAIGRH010300395.1:0-11949 GCA_903798295.1 Fraxinus nigra | reverse complement strand
AATTCAAATAAACCACCCATCAACTTCTTGATTTTAGACAATTGAGATTGAGTGTAAATGCAAATGAAATTAAAATAGAAAAGAAGTTAAGTGTACATTTGTTATGATTACAGTGAATCCACTTCGATGTACCTAATTGATCGTGCAATTGTACTTCCTAATGTATCTTCAAGAAAAAAAAGCTCACGTGTAGGACGATATAAACTGACATTACCAATCACTTCATTAACCCACACTCTCTAACATTCATTACCAATGGATACATGATACACTAGATTACTTGGATTTGTTGATGCGATTTCACCTTTTGCAACAATATCAGCTTTCCCGAACCAAGATAACAATTTGCATTTTTTATTTTGAAGGTCATCTAAACCATTCAAGATTCTATCTCTATGCTGTAAAATTTATATCCAATTGTACAATTTATTATTTTGAATNCATTTGTTATTATTACAGTGAATCCACTTCGATGTACCTAATTGATCGTGCAATTGTACTTCCTAATGTATCTTCAAGAAAAAAAAGCTCACGTGTAGAACGATATAAACTGACATTACCAATCACTTCATTAACCCACACTCTCTAACATTCATTAGCAATGGATACATGATACACTAGATTACTTGGATTTGTTGATGCGATTTCACCTTTTGCAACAATATCAGCTTTCTCGAACCAAGATAACAATTTGCATTTTTTATTTTGAAGGTCATCTAAACCATTCAAGATTCTATCTCTATGCTGTAAAATTTATATCCAATTGTACAATTTATTATTTTGAATATAGAAAGTATATGTAATTTAGAATAACATTCATTAATTCTAGTTTTTCCCTTACATTATTTTCTTGTTCAACACTTTTACTCTTCACTTGAAACAAAGCTTTTAATTCTTTAATTTCATCTCTCAACTTTTGGACTTGAGTTTGTAAGTTATGATTGTGCACCAAAGGAAAGGCTGACTGAGAGTAATTCAGAATCACAGAAACACATTCACAAATACTAGAAGCAAAAGCAAAGGCTGTAAAGCAATTTACACTTTTACAGGGCAATTCACAATTTCACGTAGCAATACCATAAGCAATTCACAATTAACATAGCAATACTATAAGCAACTCACAGGCAATAATATTTCCAAAACTTATGCAATTCACACTTCCCAAATTACAGTCATAGAGTAAGCAAAGACTCACGTTCACAGAGGCAGGCATGCAGCAATACTAGAAGGATTCTCATAGTCTGGTAGCTAAATCAATTGTACATCAATGTGTATGATGCAGTAGGCTTCGATCAATTAAAGTGCTAATTTCAGAAGTTAAAAAGTAAATAATCAAACAAAAATCTCAATCTGAATGTGCATAAAAAACTTCTTAACATTACAACTCCCAAGTAATTTCACAAGCACTAATGAATGAAATCAAAATAAAATTACCATTTATGAAACACGTAAATTTATAGGGTTCATCTCATTGTGATATCTAAACTCACTTGTTGCTCAAAAATTTCAGTAAGATTGAGAAGGAGAAGATTATATGGAAGTCTCACACACCAAGAAAAAATGATCCATCAGTTTTTTTTATTTACTGCATAACAGCATAAGCTTTAGGTTCGAGGTTAAGGGCTTCATCTACTCACCTTTTTCTTCTGCTGCTGCCGATTGCTGAAGAATCGCCGGCGCCCAGTGGCCAGTCATTCCCCCTAAGCAAACATGGGCTTATTTGGTGATAGTGAAATGTATTCCATCTAAAACCTTAAATTTTGAGGATTGCGAATTTATTTATTGAAGTTTTGTCAATGACAGGTAGGGATACCACAAGTACTACTTAACATGGTTTTTCTGGCTGATTGCTTCAAATCCCCGGGTGGAAATCAAGATACATGAAGAGATTCAAACAAACTTCCACGACAAAGAAGACAAAACGTGCAGGTTTTTTAATGCAGAAGAATCTCAAAAATTAGTCTACCTCCACGGAGCATTGTGTGAGACTCTTAGGCTATTCCCTCCCGTGGCACTGGAACACAAATCACCAGTTCGACCGGACATCCTCCCCAGTGGTCACTGTATCCCTCAAAATACTAAAATAATCCTATTCTTTTACTCTACAGTAAGGATGGAGAGAATATGGGGCAAAGATTGTTTAGAATTCAAGCCGGAGAGGTGGATTTCCAAGCACTGTGGAATAAAGCACGAACCGTCATTCAAGTTTCCAGCGTTCAATGCTGGCCCAAGAACCTGCATTGGTAAGGAGATGTCTTTTGTGCAAATGAAAATAGTGGCAGCAACTATGATATATAATTACCATGTTCAACTGGTGGAAGGTCATTCGGTTTCTCCTAGTGATTCTGTCATAATTCAAATGAAACATGGTTTAAAGGTCAAGTTATCCAAAAGACATGCCTGATCCCAGTACATCAGAACAATACGAATATGTAGATGCTGAATGCTTTGGAAGAAGGGAACTGAAAAATATCGATATTTCACCAACTTCTGTGTTACAGTTTGCTCCACAATCATTATATCATACTTGACAAAGGTAGAAAAACTTCTATATTAATGTTTGGTTTAGCAAAAATAATCGATGAAAATATAAATTAAGATCAATTCCACAATCATTATATCATACTTGACAAAGGTAGAAAAACTTCTATATTAATGTTTGGTTTAGCAAAAATAATAGATGAAAATATAAATTAAGATCAACAATTAATTTTAATTACATATTTCTATTTTCTTGGGATCGGCAACTTTTGTCAACCTTTTAACAATACATTTCATCATTTTTTATCAAAACCTACTAAAAATCAGATTTTTACTAAAATCAAATAGGGACTAATTATTATAATCGACCGCGTTGCATATGGACTTGTTATTTAACTATAATTAAATTGAGAATCGAAAAAATAAAATGACAATATCCCATTATCATTAAAATTAATAGCGCCCGTATTTGTATTTTACATAAATACACCAATAAAATAAAATTATTACAAAAATATTATGGAATGTTATTTATTTCAAAAACATCGAGTTATATTACATGGGTTAGACTTATAACTCAAGGCGGGCCTCAGCCTCGTCATTGAGACGTGAGTGTCGGCCTCATCACTTAAAGCAAGGCCCAGCCCAAGGCTTCATCACTTGGTCTAGGATTCATGAGGGTCGGCCTTGAGGCATGAACGTTAGCCTCATCACTTAAAAGCTAGGCTTGGCCCAAGGCTTCATTAGCCTCGATTTGTCCACGTGGCTCTTACGTAGCGCCGAGTCCCATGTTGCGCTTACATGCAATCGACCAGGAATCCATGTAAGACGGAGGTATAACACAACTAAAACCTATATTCTTTTTAAAGAACTACATTGAAAGATAGAACAACGTATAAAGAGGATAGTACTTAATTCTTTCAAAAATAATAAATTTGAGAATTACATTGAATTAATATAATATTGCTGGTTACCCATCAATCATGGACATACCATGTCCAATTTATATAATCATATCATATTGTGCGATAGAGATGCAACTGTACAAGCACTCAATTACATAGGTCGATCTTAGCATTAATTTGGGTGACAAAAGGAGATAATTAGAGTAGAACTATGCCAAATTGAGGATAAAACCCCCATGGAGGATTTCTTAATACTATTTTTGAAGTTATTCATGGTTTCTTGATATGATCGTAGCAATTGAATGATTTTTTGTTGGACCAACCTCGAAGGGCATGCCGCCATTTTATTCCTGATAACTTCGATAACATGAAATATCAGCTAAATATTTAGGGCATGTTCGATAGAGATTAAAATCGGATTAAAATTGAAAAACTAGTCGTTATTGTTGACTTTTATTAGACGAGTGAGACTCAATAACGACTATAGTTTCAATTTTAATTGTATTTTGAACTGTAGCAAGCAAGCTTTTAATACATTTCATTTAAAAATGGATGTAGACATGTAGTAGTCAAAAAGTAAAATTCCATTGCATCAATTTTTTCTTTGATAATCAAATTAGAATCGTTGATTACTTGAACATTTTGATTCTATTAATATACATGCATCCAATGTAAATGAGATACAAACGATGAAAAAAATTATAGAAATTTATAAACGTTTTGTGTTATAGAATTACAAACAAATGTAAAAGAAAAGATCCTATAATATTACAAACATACTACTAAGAAAATAATTTCACATTATCACTACAATATGGAAACTATCACAATATCATGAAAATTGAAAATATTTAACCACCACCACACAATTTTAATTCAAAAGGAATGCTTATAAATATTTAACCAGAAAATAATGCTATACTATTTAATTTCACCTCCCCTCGCCAATAATCTCATGAAGAATGGGTTTCGAATCAGTGAGAGGTGAATAAGATGGGTCTGTAGTTGCCCTGCTTGTTATGTTTGATGGATTGCCCTGACTAATATCAGTTCTTGAAGTTGAACTTTCTGTGTTCGACATAAAGGTTGTTGCATCACTGAATTTCCAGTCAGTCAGGTATCCGGGCTTTGAAGTGACTGGGGGCACCTCAATGTCTCCAGAAAGCATTGACACCACACGTGACATTGAAGGCCGCAAACCGGGCGATGTTTGACTGCACAGAAGAGCCACTCCTATAATTCTTTTTACTTCGTCCTCGTTCACTTCGGATAATGTTCTGTCAACGAGTTCCATTTCTTGGTTTTGCTCGTGAAGATTCCAAGCCTGCAAGCATATCGTATTGATATTAACAACCACCAAGTCAAAGATGGTGGAAAACATATAATGACATTTGAAAGTTCGACTACAGAGGTGTGCAAAATTAGGTTTTGCAAACACAGAAACTAGAATTCTTTTTCTCATCCTGTCCCCTCTCACTTGTTCCATTAGCCAAGAAGAAAAGTGGTTAAAAAGAAAAGAAGATGAGTTCTTTTATTACTAAGGACCTGTCCAAGATGAGAGTTTCTATTCCTGAGAATTAGGTAGGGGAAAGGCGACGACCTTCCTAAATATTACATTGGGTTGTAAAGAACTGACCGTTGAATCTTTCTTTTGTCCTTGGTATAGCTTCTTCATTTCATTCCCGAGCAGTGAACTGGGGAAGAACACATGAGGATAAGCCTCAGAAGGCTTAATCTCATTAATGAGGCCTCCTGTATCTTAACCTATCTCTAATCCCTTAAATCTTTTGATTTTTCCATACAAAGAAAATTGTAGATTTTCTTATTTTCCACCAGGAGGAAATTACACTACATTGATACACGTGGAAACAAATGGAGCAAAAAGGAAGAAAGAAATTACCTAAATGAACAACTGAACAAGTGTAAAACAAGCATATTCATCAGAAATAATTTTTTTATTATGTAATTAATGTCTCAACACTCCACCACGCTCACGTAGGCTTATTTCCCATGACTATAATCTTTAAATGGTTAAAACTCCAAGTAGATGTACATTTCTCTCAGATTCCAAACAAAAGGAAATTTCTGTACCAGATATCTACCACAAACAAATGAAGCTGAAAATTTAACAATGAATCAAACCGTAATATAAGTGAACTCCTACTATTTTGTCATTGCTACCAGAATTAAAACTGCAAATAAGAGTAGAAAACTGATATTTTGGAATTTTTGTCCATAACTTCAAGGGCAGATTGAGATGTTGGTAAAATAAAATACAATTTCCTTTTCCTAAGTTAATCACAGCAAAAAAAACTGAAGAAAACATGGTAAGATGAAACATTTTAAACTCTTATGGTATCCGGGGTTTTTTATAAGATTATTAAATTCTAAAGGATCAATAAGCACAGAAGTTCAAAATGCAGATAGACCATACCCATTCAAGAAGATAAATTTCATCGTCTTCCAAACTTGAGTCAGAATTTGGCCTTCCACTGACAATCTCTAGAGCTACAACTCCAAAGCTAAATACATCTGCTTTCTCGGTAAGGTGTCCACGCATGGCATATTCAGGTGCAAGATACCCACTATATGAGTGAAACATGAAAACTCAGCAATAAATCCACCCTGCTAGCCTACATTTAAACTGGAAATGTAGGCCACTAAACAAAAGATTAATACAGAACGAAGGAACATTATGGATTTAGAAATTTTGTGGACCATACATTGTTCCAGCAACGCGGGTGCTTATATGGGTCTTTTTGTCATCATACAATTTGGCCAAACCAAAATCTGAAATTTTAGGGTTCAGATCAGAGTCGAGCAAAATGTTGCTGGCTTTAACATCTCTGTGTACAATTCGAAGTCGAGATTCCTCGTGCAGATAAGCAAGACCTCTTGCTACTCCCAAGCATATCTCAAAGCGTGTTGACCAGTCAAGAGATAAACTTTTATTCCCTGCTCCACCAAAGCATAAAGATTCAGTCTCCTGAATATGGAAGCTAATATGTAGCGTGGACAATCTTTCTCATTATTACCAAATAATACTTGATCAAGACTCTTATTTACAAGATACTCATAAACAAGCAACCGTTTATCTCCCTCGATGCAGCATCCATACAATTTTACAAGGTTACGGTGCTGCACAGCTGATATAGTAGCAATCTCTGCAACAAACTGACTCTTTCCTTGATGGGACGCAACAGACAATTGTTTTACAGCAACAACTCTTCCATCCTCGAGTGTTCCCTGTTGGTCACAACATAAAAAGTTCAGATGTAATAATCTTAAAATTAACGAAAAGTAAATCAAACAGGAATCAATAGGATCTGAATAATTTCATACATATCAGCTTCTTATACTATTATATAGGTTGATATACAAAAGGTAAACGAGAAAATAACAATGGAATGTGAGCTAAACATTGAGTGATACCGACACTGTGAAATACTAAAAACTAACAGGGACTTGTTCATCACCTTTCTTTCGTCTTGGTTCTTCTCATACTTCATGTGTTGGTTTATTATTCAAGCGAGGTTTTTAATTGTTCCACCAATCTATAATCTTTAATTTTAAAAATTTTCAGAATAGAAGTTACCCTGTACACAGGTCCAAATCCTCCCTCTCCAAGCTTATAATCAGGATTGAAGTCATCCGTTGCAGCTCTTAGCTCCGCATAATTAAATGTGTAAGGTCTGGCATCCATTCCTAAGAATTCTGCAAACTCACAGAGACATATGTTCATTTCCAAATGGCAGTGATTATTCATCCATCCCCAAGCTGATTCATTCCTTACCTCATACAATATAGTTCCATAAAAGGATAGGCATTAATAGTCTCGGTATTAAGTAAATATGCATTGACCTCTCTCTCTCATTTGGGTCATTTATAAGGTAATTTATTTCTCAAGTTAGACACAAAAAAGAAAAAAAAAATAAAAAGAAAGAAAGAAATGAACACTTCTAGTCTCATCCCGAGTTAGCATTGATAGAGCACTTCTGGTTCTAGTAATAACTAATAAACCAAAAGCATAGAAGTAACAGTAACTCCTGAACTAGAAAGATACTCAGTCCACTATACTTTTCCCTTCTTACCTTCATCCTCATAGCTCTTCTTCTTTCTTCTTCTCTGAGCCAAATAGTATGCTACAAATACAGAAAGAAAGCTTACAGCTCCGACTGCAACTACAATCCCTACAATCAGGCCAGTCCTGTTCTTCTTCCTACTTGGAGGTCTGTTTCTAACGGTGGGAACGAAATCTGAGGAAAACCTTAGTGATCAGCACTCGCATCCATCTATTAGGAACCAGAGTAGCACAATGTTGCCAGTTATCAAAATATTTCTGAATTCATATTTACCTGGGGTGGCACTTATTGCCGAAATCAAAGGTCCATATGTAGCTTGAGCAGGTACACAACAAGTCCCTTTTCCAGCCCAGAAGAGATGAATTTCAAGGTAGTTTTCAGACACTTGTACTTGCAATTCCCTCACAACAGCTCTCAAAGCAGTCCCACCAGCCTCTCTTAGTATGTCAAAGTCTTTCAACTCCAGTTTCCCCTGGAATGTGAAAATTATGTTCAATAATAAAAGGGAGAAACTAATATAAAGATACTTGAAGTTCTAAGTTAAAACTATACATGTGGTCGATATATATAAGAACAACATGGAATGCCATGGCAGCTATTAATATGTGAAGTTGCAGTGACTAAAAATTTTGGGAATAGAACATGTACATGTTCTTCAAATGAAATTGAAGCTAATATATTAAAAGTAGTGCTTCCGGACTCGGGAATGATGAAGCAAAAACACATACCATGGCATTGATATCAAATATCAAACAGCCCATCAAGTACTACATGATGAAAGGTGAACTGGGGTCCTAGACAAAGATGAGCCTTGAAAAATGTGTACCAAATACATGATTATCAATCACATATACCCACCTGCTATTTTTTCTTTTCCAGTTTTATACTATCCTATCAATTGATGATAGTAAACCACTGTTTAGCTAAAGCACAGTGAAAAATATAAATGCTGGTGTTAATACGAATTCATTTTCTAATACAGACCTGAATATAGACATCAAAAACACGCTTTCCAAGACTCCTCCAAGTTCCAGTGCCTAGGATTTCGATCTCTGCAAACTGAAGTCTCACAGTGTAATTACCATTCTCAAGACCCAAGCCGTAGTATCTCAAAGATCCAGCAGAAATTCGTGCAGTTTGAAACAACTCTGAATCCAAAGTATTCGTGAATTGGGATGAAGAGGATCTTTTATATTCTGGGTTGTTGCTATCAGAATGCAGACCAACATTGCTAACTGCCCACCTGTTTGTATTGATCATGTAATGTGTTGCCGGACCAAGAGTCTCATTATCCATCTCATATACAATCTGATCTGATGACCGAATTTGTGGACCGCCACATTTAATTGCAAAGCTGGAATCTACAAACCATCATCAGGGATGAATTTGTCAATTCTCAAATGTAACTTCGCAGAAATGCTTGTTCTTAGAATTTGTGTGGAAACAACTTTGTGAACGATATATTGGGCCTGTTTTGCATACTTCTGAAGAAATATTTTCCTTAAAAAATTCTGAGAAGTGCTTGTTCTAAGAAAATCTGATGGAACTTTTGAAATTAAGATGAGCAATTATGATTAAGCTGGAATAGGATTTGTCCTTGTTGCTGAGCAATAATTAATGTCTTTTTTATTAGATGTTTTCTACTATTGTATTGGGAAATAAAATGCTCTAGCACCATACCCAACAATTGAATATCTTGACAACATTATTATGCCATATCAATGTCTATACAACATATGGTCAAAATATCAATCTGAAACACACATGCACACACATAGTAATGTGTTAAACTGCCAACAATATCCTTTTAATGTGTCATGCTAAAATCTATGTGCACATAGAAATATAATAAAATCCAGAGGGTATCAAAACTGCCTACAGGTAAGCCGCTCCTCGCATCTTTCTACCTTAATCAGTGACAACTTCAACCACATTTATGCATTAAGATCCACAAACTCGTAATACAAAATTTACAAATAATTTTAATAATGTTATTTCGCAGTTTTCAAAACAAATAACCCACGGCATCAAATGTTAACTTTTTTAAAGATAATTTTAATAAATTAGCATGTTCAACAATGACATATATTCAGACGCGCATATACACAATAAACAATATCTCATAATTTTACTTTTAACATATTTGGGTACTGGTGATGTTGTTGGTGATGAAGGAAGGTGTGAGGTGAATCCGTAGGGAACAGGTGGAAGAAAGAAGTGTAAAGGTGTCAAAATACAATACGTACAAAAACTTTACTAATTAGCCATAGTCATGAATAGAACACTTGAGCAGAAGATATTGTGACGATCGGAAAAATAGAAAGTCGACTCCAAAAATGGAAAAAACAGCTTTTTTTAAGCAAAAAAGGGGGAGAAAGCTAGCTTCTACTTATTTGCAGAAATGCAAAGCAGGCTGTTAATAATTTCCACCAGGTACATAGGTTTTCATATTGTATACAAAGTTCTGCTCCCCACAACTATGTTATATTCTTTGTTTATAGCATGTTTGGCTGATTTAAAGCTCCATGAAATGAGTTTTTTTTGTGCAGTAATGAACTCATGTTGCCCAAAAGAACTCCTTTTGAGAAGTTAGCCAAACATCCTATTAGTATTCACAATAGGAAAAGCAAGTTCCTTATTAGAATTTTCAGCCTTCTGAAACCTTACCAAGTTCCACATTTGGAATAAAACTTATCACTTACAGGTAGGCGATCCTCGACTGCAAGGAAAATTCTGTTGCAGACAATTCAATCCTAAAGGCAGAGCACTAAAAAATGCAAGAGTGAATGTAAGAAAGTATCATCTTTGAGATAGAGAAGCATCAAGCATTAATTTTGAGAATAAAAATATGTCAAACTTTCATGATGAATAAATTGTGGTCCTGAAACAGAGAAGGAAGTGCATTCGTAGTGAAACATGCAGACAAAGATTGTCATAAATACCTAAAGAAAGCACATAATTAAGACCGAATGATTTTACTTTAGTTTTGTATGCTCCTTTTGTATTAAGAACCATGGCAACATTGACTTTCCTACATAATTTCTTCAGGTCCGATGGCCAAGAAAACTCATTTTGTCCCCAAATTATTTCTTTCTCCTATTTACAAATATAAAATTTTCCAAGTCATTAATGAATTGTTATATGATTATTAATTTTACGAGTACAGTGAATGTATGTGAAACTGCTACCTGCTATGACATATGACATATTGACGATGAGAATATGAACCAATTATTCACCGTTGGACATACATCTGGAAGTGATTTGCAACTAACAATCATATTATGTAATCTTTCTAGGATATGGTTACTGATAAGTTGCCATAACCAAAATTCCACAGAAAGATGAAAGCCAGCAGGCATAGCTTTAGCTATTGACTGATCCTGCCATTGTTTAGTTATGAAGAAAATACATGTGGATAGCTGATATAAACATCACAATAGAAATATATCTACATAAAGAAGCTCACAAAAGGTAAAGCTTAGGAAGTGAATCCGTATAAGTTTTGTCACCGTGAGTGCTTAAAATATTCACCTTCCATTAGAATTGTCTATGGTGAAGCGGTTGGCAACCAAATTACTGCATAATACATTCAAGTAAGATTAATGAGACTTGTTAAAAGAAAAAATAAGGCAGAACAATGAAAAGAAAATATAAAGAATATGTAGCATCCTAGTTTTCATTCATACATACAGTTGTAAATTTTGTTCACTAATCCATGTAGGAAAGCTCCCAGATAATGAATTGTATGATAAATCTCTGCAAGGAATATAAAAATGATGTTAGGCAGATATTCCATGTTACAAATGACTTCCTTTAGTCCCTCTTTGGTAGAAATTAATCTAACTCAAAGTCAACAATTAATTTTAACCACATATGTCGAGGGATCCACATATTTTCAATCACGCATTTTATTAGCTTTTGTCAAAATCTACTAAAATCTGATTTTAATCCCCACCAAACAGGAGCTTAATATGAAAATTTATGTTTTCAATTATTTTTTCTTTTTTGTTTGTGGCGTCACATGCTGCCTGTACAAATACTAGTTAGGTACTTAGGTTTACAAACGTAAAGCAGACTCCAATCAGATATCTTCGAATGCAATCAAAGATATAGTATGCTATAACTTTTTCGTGTGGGATTACACTGACGTTCCGTGAAGAGGGTAGTCCCAACTTAATACTTGTAATTAAGAAATTTTAATGTGTAAATTAAGAGTACTTATACACAAAATTGCGATAAGTTATGATTATGCAGAAAAAATATGCCTCCAATTAATAATGAGATTGAAAGGGATAGGATTGTGTCCTGACCTTGGAGATCTAATCATGTATATGAACAACAAAATAAATAAATAATATAAAGTAACTTGTAGGAGTTTTTTATCAGAACCACATAAGATATGAACATATGAAGACAAATACTAACATGTTCCGGAGAGTTGGACCCTTTACTGCAGGCAGGGTACCATTCAAACTATT
>CAIGRH010300382.1:0-12721 GCA_903798295.1 Fraxinus nigra | reverse complement strand
AATTTCCATTTGTGTAATTTTTTTTATGAATACCTAGACAACACTTTTAAAATGTTTAGGGCACTGTATTTCAGAACGGGGTGTGGCGGTGGATCAGTAAAAAGTCCAAGTCATGCTTAACTGACCTAGTCCCAATTCTCAACGAGAGTTGAGAGGATTCTTGGGGCTTACAGGGTTACTACCGCCGTTTTGAGAAGGGTTACGTAAATTGGCGTGGCCTTTAACATAGAAGTTACGCAAGGGAAATTTTGGGTGGGACAAGGAAGCTGAGCTTGCATTCAGACAACTTAAGTCGGCCATGATATCAGTTCCGGTCCTTGCCTTCCCGAACTTCAGCCGGCCCTTTGGGGTGGAGATAGATGCGTCGGGATTTAGATTGGGAGCCGTGTTGATGCAAGACCATCATCCAATTGCTTACTTCAGTCGGGCGCTCAACCCAAAAGGGAAGGCAAAATCCGTTTATGAAAGAGAATTGATGGCAATTGTGTTTGCAGTGCAGAAATGGCGACATTACTTGCTTAGTCACAAGTTTTTTGTGCGGACGGATCAAAAAAGCCTGAAGTACTTACTGGGGCAGAGAGAAGTGAACCCCGAGTATCAGAAGTGGTTGTTGAAATTGTTAGGGTATCAGTTTGAGGTACAATATCGTTCGGGAAGTGAAAACAAAGCTGCAGACTCCCTTTCTCAAATCAATTTTTCTCCTGAGATAATGGCATTATCAGTTCCTGCAGTAGTGCAACTGGATACCTTAGCTGAAGAGGTCCGCCAAAATGCACAGTTATAGACTATTATCAGGGAACTCACACTGAACCCCTTTAGCAAACCAAATTATACCATGGTGAATGGACAGTTGTTATTTAAAGGGCGGTTGCTGCTACCTAAAGAGTCATCGCTGGTTCCTCTGATGCTACAGGAAGGGCACAACACTAAAGTTGGGAGACATTCAGGATTCCTGAAAACATACAGAAGAATTTTAGCCAATGTCTATTGGAAAGGTATGAATGCTGATGTCCAAAATTATGTGAAGCAATGCTCAGTCCGTCAACGGAACAAGTATATGGCACTATTACCGGGTGGATTACTACAGCCGCTTCCTGTTACGAATCAAGTTTGAGAGGACATAGCAATGGACTTCATCGAAGGTCTACCGAAATTAGGGACCATGGACACCATCTTAGTAGTAGTCGACTCATTAAGTATGGGCAAGCACCCCTTCATCGCAACCGGTGTAGCTGGAATCTTTGTGAAAGAAGTTGTGGGACTACATGGGATACATCGCTCCATAGTGTCGGATAGAGACAAGGTGTTTGTAAGCCATTTTGGGAGGAATTATTTCGCTTACAGGGGATGAAGCTCAATCGTAGCATGACTTACCGCCCACAAACTGACAGACAATCAGAAGTCTTAAATCGCACTTTGGAAATGTATCTGCGATGTTTCACCTCTTCACGACCTAAGTCCTGGTACAGTTGGCTGTCTTAGGCTCAGTTCTAGTATAACACTTCATTTCACACAGCAAGCAAGACGACTCCTTTCTAGATTGTCTATGGGTGGGAACCACCAGCCCTATTAAGGTTTGAAAAAAGGTCTACCCCGGTGTCAGCAATAGAGCAACAACTCCTAGAACGAGATCAGATTTTAGAAGAACTAAAAGCATAGCTATTGCGAGCTCAAACGATGATGAAGAACACGGCTGACTCTAAAAGAAGGGACGTACAGTTCACGGTGGGTGATCTGGTGTACCTAAAAATCAAACTGTATCGCCGCAAATCCTTAGCGATGCACCTAATGAGAAGCTAGCACTTCGGTTCTACGGTCCATTTGCTGTGGGGAAGAAAATTGGCAAGGTGGCCTATCAACTTATTCTTCCCTCGACTTGCAATATTCATCCCGTATTCCATGTATCACAACTACGTAAGGCAGGGCACTGCACGCCGTGAAGGAAGTACCAAAACAGCTGAGTGAAAGTTTAGAGATATTGGTAGAACAAGAGGCACTACTTGGGTTGCGACCCGTAGTGCTGCGACCGGGTCAGGGACACAACCTTCGAGGCATAGATGTTCTAATACAGTGGAAGGGCCTGCCGCCACTTGAAGCCACCTGGGAATCTTATGATATGATCAAGCAGCAGTTTCCTTCCTTCCACCTTGAGGACAAGGTGAATCTCATGGAGGGAAGTAATGATAAACCCGCAATTAACGTAACTTACCAAAGGCGCAGAAAATGAGCAAGGGCAGTTAGGGAATTAATGGAATTCCAGGCACATGCACAGTTACTAATCAGTTAGCTGGGAAACATAATAAATTAGGGAAATCGCTACAGTAGAATTAAGGAGAAATTGAGAGTCATTGTGGAGAGAATTGACCTCTCGAATGCCAAATATCTTATTTACATTTCCTTTCATTGAATTTCTGAATTCCTCAGTTGAGTGTATTCACAGTTATTCAATATAAAGTCAGCTTCATCAATTCTTCTCGTGTTGCCACTGTCTAAATTCCTTTTTTTTTTTTTTCTGTTGAGGAGCACTCTTCGTTCAGGAACCTATCAAATTCTTCTCGCTAACTTTTCGGATTGACATTGCTATTTTCAGGGTTCTCACTGGGGATTTCCGTTCCAGATTCCAAAGCTTCAACCTTAACAAAATTTATCTCAAGTTAACTCATTTTCTTCAAATAGTTTTTTGGTGGCTTTTCCTAAAAAATGACTGAAATCATGGTTATTTTTGCGCTCTAGATTTTCATAGACAGTGCCAATTTGTTATTCTCAAAATCGAAATTAACAAATTCCTTTAACCTAGTGATGGTTTTCTCTTTCTAAACTCAATTAAATCTGCTGAATATAAGAGTTGAGAGGGAATTGGCTATTTGAAAATAGTATATATCCAATTTTTTTTTTTTATCTCCTTTCTGCTTGAATTGATGACTTATTTATAGGTATATGATGAAGCCAACATGGTAATTTAGTCATTTTCCCTTTAGCAACACGTGGCAATCATTAATTAGTGAGTTTCTAAATGAATATGTTACCTTTTCAAGTCTTACTCACCAGGCGATGCATTATTCACTCATTGGCTGTGATATCATTTTCAAAAATTTAGCATTTTTTATTCAGGTGTGCTTCAATAATGATTTTGCTATCATAGAATATTCCATGGAAACAAATAGAAATAGTTTTGCTCTTTCAACAATTTGTGCTTGCACGCCTCGTGTGCTCATCGTTCATAATTAAGATCAAGCTTATAGTTTCAACTTTCTTAGAAATTCTCACGGACAATGGCATTGGTTTGCACATAATTTGATAACTTTGATCAACTTAGACATGCTCGCTGATAGTAGCATAAATTCGCACATGCGAGTGCAAGATAGAGTACCACAATAATGGTCAAAATTCTCGCCACTATCTTGGTAAAGGAAAGAATGAATTAGATTTGACAGTTAACCCCCAAGGGAAAACCTTATTTTATGTCAAGGAGGTAAAGCCACCTTCTTTTCCTCCAATGTAACATTTCTTACCCTTTAATAATAGCTTAAATAGACTCCTATATAAACCATAAGTCAACAACCCCCAAATCTGCTTTGCTTCTCACAAACACACAAAATAAGGAGGAAAGTTGTATATGTATTCTAAAAAGGAAGGTAGGATTCTCATTTTGAGATTAGAATCTACTATTCCATGTGTCTTTATAAATTTCAGAGTTTCAACAATCCTAGAATATATTTTAAATGAAGAAAATCATGTGCGCGAACGTACACTCAAAACCTCAAGTACCAGTAACAAAGCACAAAAACACTGGGTACACACACCTATTTCGCGGGTTAACATACCTACACACCAAAGTATACTGGTATATGAGGTACCCGTACCTCTCTTTTAGGAAAATCATAACACACATAACAAAAAGGTAACCGTACCCATTCTTAAGGTAGCGCAACCTGATTTTAGGATACCCATACACAATAATGGTATTTAATGTTATTATGATTAACATGAAAAATTAAATACAGGTTATTATGCATTACTTAGTATGCAACAGCCCGTGAATGTACCAATCTACAAAATTGTGAGAAAATTATGTAGCAAGGCCTTTATCTTTTATGTTTATGTATACAAGTTATATGTGAAAGAGATGTTATCAGATGTGATCTTACATGTTACGTTGCATTATTTGATTTACATCTTTGATAGCTATACCACTTATCATTGTGTTATTACATGGTATGATCGTTATGAATGTATTTATGATTAAAACGTGAAACATCATGTATCATGTAATGCATGACTTTAATGTGATAAATCTTTAAATATCATTCACATATTGATATTACGGTAAAAGTAAATGAATGACATCATGAACATGAATATATACGGGTCATGAGTAGTACACTAACATGGGTCAATGGGCATCACAAGAGGGCACCTAATGGATCACCTGGTGGTCTGATGATTGGATATAGGCTCGACCATATGTGAGTTGAGTTATTTGGTGTTGTGATATCTTGATGGTGGCCGACTAGCATGTGATTAGTATAATGAGATAGATACGGCATGTGGCTCAAGCATTATGTCAACCAGAAACATGTCACCATGGCAACGAAAGAGTTGCCAAAACTATTTATGCTCAAGTCACTTTCATAGTTATTATACGAGCTCATAGTGTACAATCATTGACTCCATAAGAGGCCAACAGATAAGAAAAGAACACGTGTAATTCATACATCTTACGTACACATACATCATATTTTATTCACTAAGTATGTCATATTTATCCTAGTCATTATCCCACTTTTCAGATCACTGAAGAAGATAGTTGGGCTTCGATGCGCGATGGCTAAGAATTTCATTGGGCAATGCTGGTAGAGAAGAAAGAATGGGAGCCATTTTTGTTTATCTGGTGATGGGAGATAAAAAATTAAAGAAAGGAAGTTAGCTTCTGTTTTTGGTTAGGCAACCATGTATAACTAATAACCCTTTCCTCTTTATTTTTTACGTGGCTTCATGTAAATAAAAGTGTCGTAGACAAACTCTGTTTTGTAAGAAATAAAAGTTACGCATATGCCTACTGTGATTTGACCTAAACCTCTGCAATTACTTGTATAATGCAAGTGCAAAATCAGTCTTACACTTAGAATACTATTCTGCTCGTATATTGGTAAGGGTACCAATATCCATGGTACACCTATCTATCCCAAAAAGGTGGTGGTACCCAATTCAATGGTACCTGTACCTTCTAATTAGGTACAGGACTTGCATTAGTATCATAATATATTAGTTGGGTAACAGTACCATTAATAGGTCACGTCACTTCATTGAAAGAAAAAAAAAAAAAGGGTTACTATCTTTTGGTATTTCTTAAGCTGTTTTCCTTAAAATTGTTGTCCCAATCAAAGTTAAAACAAGTGACATGTTAGTGTCTTAACTAAGCCTATGTTCGGCCCCCCATTTTTTCAAAACTCATTTTCAACCACACATTCTCCCATAAAATAATTTTACATGTAAATCGTAAACTTTTCCTTACTTTTAACTACACATTCTCCAAAAAATCACTATTCTAAAATACATCTTATAAAGAGGGGCCTCAAACAGGGGCTAAATTTCATCACCTTACTGCTTGCTTACATAATGTATCAATGAAATTTAATTGCTGAAAACAAGAAAAGCAGTATAGAAGCATAAGCATAAGCATGAGCATAGCAATATCATAGCATACTGACCTTTCCAGGTTTTACCACATTTACATCCTCCAGAGAACATATTGCAGACTGCACGCAGCATAAATTTGAGTATCAATTGAAAAATCATCTTCAAGAAACTTTAAAATACTATACATTCTACCATAAGAAATAAACGAATTGTGCTTCCAACAAATTTGCAGTTAGTTTAACTAAGTTTTTCCTTCCTTCCTATCTTGAAAGTAAAAAAGCAAAAAATCAGTTCTTAAAATATAAATTTTGTCCTATTCTGGTGGCTAATGTAACATAGGAAAACCATTTTGGACTTGGAGATTCTATTCACGTGAGCACCATAGCATTGCAAAAGAATTTAGAAGCTCTAAACAAAAATATTTCATATTACTAAGTAGTTTCCCTCCACTCATATTTGACTATATACATGCTACACAGTGCAATAGATTATAAGAATTACAATGCTTTCTGAATGAACATTTCTTTTATTAATTACACAGACCCATTGACCAAGAGCAAAACTGAAGATGAGCAAACACCTGGACAGGAAAATCCATTTGTGGCCTCCTCGTAGACCAGTTGATATTATCCCAATCAACTGAAGGTGGAAACATTTTATAATCCCTTTGCATAAAGAATCCCTATACGGAAGCAATATAAACTTCATAAAGCTTAGCAAAGAAGATGCAATCATTCTTCAGAGTAATTATGGAAATATTTTAACCTGGCATTCTTCTGCAAGGATGTTGATGGAATCGAGCCATTTGACAGAACGAGCACCAATAACACCTGGGACAATCACCCGTAACGGGTACCCATGATCCCTGTTAAGAGTCTTTGCATCATAGCAAATCCAAAACACACAGATTAGATACAAAAAGAAAGAAAACTGGAAGGGAGATGGTGCTAAACTCTATCACAAAAGAAACTATAGAGCAGAGAAAATTCATGCCAACAGAATACAGATACAAGTTTGACAACATGTTAAAAGAAAGGACTTTAGGCTATCAATCATGTAACGCCCCGAATTCTTGTAACCCGACGCGTTACCAAACGTGAGACCTTTAACATAAATCTTCAAAATGCAAGATAAAAAAAATTAATCTAAATTAATTAATAAATATTGAAAAATCTTCACCATTTTAAACATGTGGACTTGGAGAAAAAAAAAATATGGAACAAAATGAGTTGGAATGAGTTTTAAAGAAATCAGAGAGTTGTATGCAGTTTTTCTCCAGTTGTGTAGTGAGTTACAAAACTTATTTGACCTTGTAAACCTCGACTAAAAAATAAGAAAATTTAACGGTAAGTATGATCATAAGTAAAAAATATAAAAATTTGGGATCTCGAAGAAGACGTTTTGAGGCCCGGAAAATATTTCCAAATAGGTTGATCTGTAATCCCAGATTTGACTGTCACAGTTTACCAAAATTGCTATAATAAATTCTATGGTACTCCGATCGACCTTTTTCAGTTGCATATTATCGATAACTCACAAGGGATCATTTTCCAATTAAAGACGTGCTAAATTCTAAATATACCGATCGTAGTACAATTCTAAAAACAGTGGTAAAATGCCGGAATTTACTAAAACACGTGTTCAAACATTAAAATTTTCCGTCATTCATGCCGAGCCACCATAGAATCCCCGATTACTCTAAGAAGGTTACATAGGAATGAGCATCTCAAAAAAATACTCAGTAGGCTACACATGCTATATGAACATAATAACCATAAATTTAATCATATATCCTTACATATTGCCTTCATAAATAAGCAAAGATGATTTACTTAAAGTTCTAATAAGCCTCTGCGACTATCAGTTAAGAATATAATCTTTCTTGCATCGACATTTAAGAGAAACCCTTAAAGGCACTTCTTATACTTCATGAGCAAACATAACGAATAACATGCTTAAATGAAAATTTAATTCATATAACAACTTAGCGTAGTGATCCTACCTTAATTCGCAATAATACGATAGTCACTATGTCAACCGGTATTTCTCCTGAATCTTAAACGTGAAAATATTCTCTACTTTTTTATATTTTTTGCGTGGCTACTGCATGCATGTACTATGCATTCAATGTGTGTTCTCTGTTTTATGTATCTAGAGTAACTAATAATCTATCTTCAATAGAAGTTAATGAGTAAATAGAGTCTTTAGCCATGTAACTCTCAAAGACTAGATAAAGATGGATTTCAAATAAACAAATGTTTTCCTAATCAAGTTATAAACTCACACGTGAATTGGCTCTAAATGAAAGATTGAATTGCTTACCTAGAATTCCAATGGAAATCAATTACGACAAATACCAAAAGCTTTCATCCTAATCCAAAATTAAAAAGATCAAATTCGAATTTCCCTATGACGGAGTAGCTGCCAACATGTTAAATCATTAACATTAATTTAAAAATGGATTCTTTGATCTACAATATCATGAGCCTAACTTATCCGAAATTACTTTTTCTCGAGTCCAAAATTCGCGCCTTTTAATATGAGTTTCAAAATAAGCCCAATATTGATAGGGAAATTCTCGCTAAATGAATACTTAATTATTTGACCGAATAAAGGAAAATAATGACATCAAAACTTATTTTCATATTACTTTCTTGACATCTGAAAATTAACAAAAAGTACCAAAATGAAATATAACAAAATTTTATTTTCGATAGTCACAAATCACATGATCAAGTTTAAGCACAATATAAACCACAAAAGTCTTGAAAGCAGAGAGAGAACCTTAGTGACTCCATTTAGATCGGTAAGAATTTTATCAAATTAGAATATTACGTATTTTATTTGATCAAATTCAATCTATCTAAAGAAAACATAAGGGGCATGTAAATACTTATGGCCGATGTGCATGCATAGATGGAGAGCGAGTAGATTGCTGAAAATGAGTGTGTGTGTGTGACTCCAAAATAATCTAATAATACAGAAAGAAAAAGGAAAATAAAATCATGCAGATATTAAGAACAATCTTTCCTTTGAATTGATTTAGTAAAAAGTAGAAATTAAGAAACTGTGGGTGTACCAACAAATCTACAAAGTCTAACATCTATATCCGAATGTGATCTTTATGCCCTATATCCTGATTCTTCATAGCACAGAGCCCTAGCTTGAGCCCCATTTTTTTTTAGAGAAATGTTTTTTGGAATAGTGATTTTTTTTTTTTAGAATGCCTGGTTGAAAATGAGTTTTGGAAAACTGAATTTTTAGAAAAATAGGAGGCCAAACATAAGCAGAATAAAAAGAGAAAAACCTACCAAAAACTTTTGAGAAATCATATAAGAACAGGAAGAACATTCTTGCAGGTAGAGTATCGCTATGGAAGGGGCTGTTTGGAGTTGATCGAGAGAACAGCATGATTAATAATCATAAAATAAACATGTTTGTCACATAATCAAGCATATAATACCTCTCCATTCATCTCATAAGCAAGTAAAACGTCAGCCTCGGGGTTTGTGGCCTGACTTATTGGAATTGACGCTTTATAAGGGCCTCCATTTTCCTCCTGTAATTAAAGCAACGTCACTATAAGAAGTAAAAGTTTCACATCGTGCAGTGACCAAATAGTGACCAGGAGTTGAATAGGTGATTTACCTTACACTTGTCAATGCTTATGAATTCTACATGTTTTCCTCCAGATGGTGTTATCTGTGAGGACTTAGGAATTCCAATCAGTTCAAGAACATCTGCTAATTTAGCTCCACCCCAAACAGCTGAAATGAAAATGCTGGAAGATGTGAAATTAAGGGAGAGAAACAGGAACCAATATAACTCACCAATATAATATAATATGAAAGCTTTTAAAAGATCGTTGCTGAGACAAAGGATAAACTCATGTTGAATCAGTCTCAAGAACTTTAAAAGCCTTCCGAACCCATCAAGGGCCATAGCATCTGTCAGCCCACATAGTAAAGAATACAATTATTTACTTTGACAGTTATTGCAATCCAAAACATAATATTTTCATCAAGGAAATAGTTTTTTGAGAAATGAAGGATATAGAAATTTCAGAGCTATAATGCTTGATATATAGGACTGGCCAACATATAATGCTTTCTTTTATAGGCAACATTTTCCAGATAAATAGATGGTTTAACAGAAACAAAATTCATTCTTTTCAGCATGGACTAACCATTTCCTATAGCAGAAATATCCCATCCAACTCCCTTAACATTGCGAGTTTTGCTCATGGCAGTTCTTCTATTGCCAGCACACTACATGTAAAAATGTAAAGTAGGGATCAAACCCATCTTAGCAAAATAGAGAATTGGCATACCCATACACAAATAGGCAGGTGGAAGTTAATTGGCATAACCAAAATCCCTAACCTCAGTGGAGTGTGTTTCACAATACCATGAGCTACGTGCTGGCTTGCAGCCAATACATTAGATCTCACAAATTATATAGCTATGTAGCTTCCTCTCATTAGCTCATGAATCCGGTAAAATCTTAGCATAAACCATGATAAGAAGCTTCAGACATGTTGTGTATCATTTTTTAATTTCTACTTATATATTAGTAATTATTGAAAATCTTCATGTAATTGGCTTTTTCTTATGCTCTTATTTGAATTCGTAATTAATCTAATTTATATTTCTGGCATTGTGGGAGGAGACATCAATAGAGCACGGATCCTATAAGGTCAAAACTATGTGATTTAACGCCTGTATACTTCTTGATTTAAAGAATATTGTCAACAAAATGATCACAACTTATATAATCACCCAACTACCAAACAAATCTTTGTTCCCAATTTTAATATAAAAATATACAACCCAAAAGTTATCTTGACATAACAAATAGTCACTTCCCAACAGATTTCTCTAGCGAAATTCATAATCAAGTTAAAAAGGTGTATTAATTAATTTGAACAATAATAAAAGAGTATAAAAGTCGAGATACACTATATGAGTGTATATTTTTAGAAGTATTTTAATCGAGATATTCATCACTTGCTCCTTTCAAGATTTTAGAAGTTTTTCATGTCGTGTCCAACCTTCATTTCCGCTTTTCATAGGTAATACTACTTATATGCTTCTTAACCATCTACTTGGGGTATTAATTTCACACGTAATGCAACCTTCCAATAATTGCACTAGTATGTTTCGAGGCCACCAAATAGAAACGCAAATAATCCTTCCCTTGATCCATACCTCTTACCATCTTAACTCTGAAACAGACCTGAATAAACATTTAATAATTCTTAAAGTACAAATATACCTGTAAAGTGGCAGTGATGGTATATTTTGGTAGCTTCCTGTTATTAACAAACAATGTAAGTCCCACATTCAAACAATCTTGGAAGATGATAAATATTGACATGGTAAGGCATAACGTTGATAGTCTATCAGGCTATCACTCACCAAATATCTTTCATGTACAGCTCTTTTGGGTTCTCTATTAAACCAGTTATGGAAAAACTATATCTGCTCAACCAAGGGATTTTGTTAGTCATATGAATTCACACATTTCAGCAAGATCAAGATTAGAAAAGATGTATTCATGAAAAAGGGAAGACGGTGGACCTCTCTATGTCATCAACTGTCGGAATTGGCCCATGATTCCTCTTATAGAAGAAATCCACTGGCGTAACATAAGATGAAATCAAATCTGAACGATGTGGCTCAGCATTGAAGGGCTCCTGGACCAAAAGGGCACCAATCAGCATTTCTTATGCAATTGAGCGGCCAAAAAAATAATTGATTAATATGAAAAAAAATTGTCGAAATGGAAATTTCATTTCAAAAGGGACATTCTGTTTTCTAACATATTGAATAACAATGCCTTCTCGTGTTTTAAATCATAACTACTTAAGAATGAGAACTTCAGACATAATTTTTATATTCTTGCCCATTGAAGTTGGACTTGGGCCAATTACCGGTAGGACAAAATGTTTAATACACATAATCAACAAGTAAAAGAATAAGGGTGCGTTTGATTGCAAGTATAGAGTTTGCATAGAAAGAAAAATAAATTCTAGGCAATTCAATCGCCTGGAACTTATTTGCAAAACAATACAAAAATAAGAATTAAGTTGGAAAAAACACATGTTCTATGGAAAATATTGCCAATCAAACACATCATATGATTCGAGAAACTCCAATTCTCTCTTTTTATCGGTTGAATAATTGGAATTTTTTTAGAAATTCACGCAAAATCCGACTTGAAGCTTCAAATTCGTCACTATACTATACCATTAAACCATCAATTATTAAAAGCGAATTTCTGCATGTGTTCACAATCAACAACGCATCTAGGAATACGCGTAGAGAGAGAGAGAGAGACGAATCCTGTTTCCGAACCTTGCAATTAATCAGAAGGGAAGGGTGGCGAGGGGGCTCTTGCGAATAATCGGAAGGTGCAGTTAGTCCAGGCATTTTCAGTTCCTCCGTTCGTTTGCCGCTTGTGCGGCTTCTCCGTAGAATCTGAATAGAGACAGCGGCGGCAACAATACGCGGAGAGGAAGAGACGAAGAGCGGCGGAGCGAGCGACACACGAGGAGAGGCGGAGCTTGCTTTTCAGTGAGACGTTAAAAATAAGAGACCAGCTTTAGCGTAAAAATAAAGGCGTATTTCTTCTTTTCGCAAAATATAGCTTTCATCCATTTTTCCAATTAAAATAGGTTAATAACGAATATACCATTTTATTTAAATAGGATAAAAATAAAAAATTAATTACAATTATAGTCCATTTTTTTTTAAAAAATGCAAGCGAGTAATTAGCACATAATATCCATACTTTTCATTCTGTTTTTGACATTATTACCCCTAATTACACATTTAATTGCACAACCCATCATTTTTATTCATTTTCATCCAATCTCTCAATGAAAAGTTATGAAATGACGAATATACCCTCTTATTTAAATAAAAAAAGAAAAAATAAATAAATAACTAATTGTAGCTGTGTCAACGAGCCGAACCGAAAAAAAAAGTTTAAGCCGAGCCCAAGCTTTTTTGGACCGAGGCTCGGCCCGAGCTTTTTGCCCGGGCCTTAGCGGGCCGAGCCGAGCCGAGCCTTTTTTTTT
>CAIGRH010300319.1:0-13340 GCA_903798295.1 Fraxinus nigra | reverse complement strand
TAGCTAAATCTTGTTACTTCACTCGATTGATTGGTTGCCAATTAGGTCATTAGCATTGCGTGTTTGTGTGGTTGTTGAGTTTTAGTCTTGTTTGAGGATAAACAAATATTCAAGTTTGGGAGTGTGATAAGTGTAGTTCACACTTATTCGTCCTCCTAAATCATGATATTTTATTATTTTTTGGATTAAATTTTATCTAATTTATGTTATATTATATTTTGTAGGTAAATTTTCATGTTGGAGAAAAGAATGCAAAAGTGGCTAAAAATGACAAAATTCAAATATGAAAACCTTGTATATATATTAGAAGATACAGATGGACAGAACGGGGGCTGAAGAAAAAAGAAAAAAATGTGGAAGAAGAGAAGAAAATTGCAGCAGGAAAGAAGAGAAGAAAAGAAGAAAAAAGAAAGAGAGAAGGAAAAGTCAAAAGAGAAAGAAAAAATACACACAGAGGAGAGAAAAGAAGAAAGAAAAAAAAGAAAAGAAAGGAAACTGCAAACACCAGAAATTTTCACGTTTCGTCAATTTTTGGTGATATCTTTTCACTTTCACTTTCACATATTTTTATTTTTATAATATGAATAACTAATTTTTATATTAGGGAAAAAATGTAGTTGACTTGTGACCCTTTATTTTTCTATTCAAGATTTATGTAATTTATTCTTATATGTGTTGGTTTTATTATGACTTTAATGCATTACCTGATCAATAATTTGATAATTATGTGAGTCTTTTACGAATCGAGATGTGAGTTTGAGGTTTAGACCATATAATAAAATTCTGTAAATTAGTATAACGTGTAGAGATATCCATACTAATTATTACGATCATAATATGAATTCTTAGAACCAGTGTTTCGTTTAACTAAAATTGATTCTCATAGAGATATGTAATTGAATTAGTTAAATAAATTAAATGAGAACTCGAGATGGGTAAATTGAATACAAAATTCAATCGAACACTGCATTATGTTATAAATCTTGAATTAAGAATAAATGTGATCAATAGATGAAATTGGTATGCCCTAATATTCATCACATATTTGAATTTCAATTATTCATTGTTTGCAATTTTTTTAATATTTTTAATTAGTCAAAAGTAGTTAGGAAAAAATCATCATAATTATTTACTTACTTTTGTCAAATAGGAGTTAGGAAAATTTAATTAAGATCTAAAATATAGTTTTTGTGGGAACGATAATCTGGACTCAAAGGTCCACTATATTACTTGTTACGATATCGTACACTTACAATATAAAAACGTAATATTATGGAATGTTCTTTCTACAACTGTGATCAAAGATCAAGGATTGGCAGTGACGAATCAAGGATTGTTGGTCTGCTAGGGCTGCTATTGACCATTGACCGTCGACGATCAATAATCGTAATAGCGATGTTATTTATTAATATTTACTTAAATAAAATTAAAAATTCTTCATTCTAGGTGATATTCGATATTTAAACATCTTAAAAGTGCCAGCATGTGCCAATATAAAGGGAAATACCAACGTAAAAATCAAGCGAGCAAAAAGCATGTGCAAGAACTTGGGTAAATTTTGAGGTCACTTTCAGTTGATTTACCATAAGAGGGACAACTAGCCACCGAATCACAAGGGTTGTTGCTAGTGGTGGCAATCGAGTCGAGCGGCTCGTCGGCTCGACCGCTCATACTGTAGCAGCCCACGAGCCGCTCGGGCTCGTCAGAAAATGAGCTTGAGCTCGAGCACGAGCTGAGCAAGCCGGTTCGTTTTTGACGAGTGGCTCATCTAATTTTTTTAAAGAAAGATAGTTAAAAAAAAAATTAGGCGAGCTCGAGCCGAGCAGCTCGGCTCGGCTCGGCTCGCTACAGTATGAGCTAGCCCACGAGCAACGAGCCGAGCAGAAGCTCCGCTCGTTTTATAACGAGCCACGAGCTCGAGCTCATGGGCAATGAGCCGAGGCTCGTTTGCCATCCCTAGTTGTCGCGGTTATTGATGCCCACCTAAACAAAATCAAGTTTCTAGGAAAAAAATAGGACCTTGATTTCAGCCTTTAAAACATTTCGGCAACCAGGGGTGGACGTAGAAATTTAAAGTTAGGGGAACACAATCGAACTTGCAAAAAAGTTGGGAGAAATTTTACAATTGAAAATTAACGTCCAAAAAAATCATACCCCATGTAATCTTGCACCAGAAAATTTACATGAGATATGACTTTTTCGGATGTAAAATTTCTAAAATTTTTGATGTCATATTCCATAAAATGATGAAAATTACATTGAGAAATTTGTATCGCAAAAAATAATAAATGTTAATGAAATAATTGAATATTTTATTTAAAAAATGCGAGTTAGACGTCTTTCGTTAAGACTCGCGTTGAAAGTATTTTTAACTATTTTCGATATCTGTTTGGATTATTCGATATGCCCATAATCTAGTTCTCGAAATAAGCTTTGAGATAACATAAATAATTTGTAGATTCGATTAGCGTATGATCATCGGATAATTTTTAAAATTAACATGTTATCAAAATTCAAATTTATTGTGATTTTGCCCATATTTGGTGGATATTAAAATCAAGTTTTTTTGTAAATTTTGATAAAAGTTAAACATTTATGAATTTCATGACATATGTTATTAAAATTAATTGTTAAATTTGATTAGAATTAAAATTTATATTTCAATCGATACCAAACATGACTTTATAAAAATAAAAATAAAAATTCAAAAGTTTGGGGGCACGTGCCCCCTAGGTCCGCCAGTGTCGGCAACAGTATGATGCACTGCCAACCCAAGCTAGATTCTGATGCATGATGCCTAAATGAGCAAAATTTCCATATCTTTAGAAAATTTTATTACAAGCATGTCTGACTAAGCTTAAAATCTTTATAAATTTACTTCAAAATTTTTAAACTAAATACTTTTTCAAAGAAAATCAGTTGCAAAAACGCACCAATGACATGAGGTCACATTATGCATGAACTACTGTAGATTTGTGTTACTGCAAAACACGAACAGCTTTCAAAAAAATTTTAACATCAGAACAGGCCATAGAATAAATTAAGAGTAAATATTCATCTTTTGAAAAGGAAAATAAAACTAAATAACAAAATACCCCGTAGGTAGTCGCAGTTCTCGGCCTCTTTTCTCACTACATCAAGAATGGAATCAATTATCTCAGCTCCTTTGGTGTAATGACCCTTCGCGTAGTTGTTCCCAGCACCTGACTTCCCAAAAGCGAAATTATCGGAAAATGTACCCATACGGGTCCAGATCTGACACTGTCCGTGGTTCCGGGTTCGAGATCCATGAGAAGGGTACGTGGGAAAAATCACCCACAGCTAGCCTCATTGTAGTAGACGTGATGTGGACATCATTGGATCTCTCGGGATTTATTTTCATTGTTATTGGACTTATAGTAGTGGGTTGGCCCAAACCTAGCTAAGTTTTCACTATTTAAACAGTTTTTACATTAAATTTAGACAATTGATGAATTGATTAAAAGTGTGATTGACGGCTGCCTCGTTTTCTTCTCACGACTTCTTCCCCCTCTCTTGTTTCTACATCAAGACGTTAACCCTCTCCAATTACATATCAATGTCGCCTTTGTACCATCCGGTGGAGTCGATGTCGTGCTCTGCACACACCACCTCCAACTCATTAGGTGTCGAGCCGCGTAGTTAGAGTTTGGTTTGTTAGAATTTTCTTCTTGCAATCAGTTTCACAAAGAGGCATATGGGTTATACCGTGTGGGAATAGCTCGGCTCAGACCTATTGCCCACAAGCTCGTGTTGAATATTGGGCTCCAATCCAACCAATGTTCGGGCTCAGTCAACCAATCAACACCACCAACCAACAAACCAAAACTACAAACACCACGACCCTAACCTGGTTGCTTTGGTTCTTACTCACAAAGAGCACGGTGTGAAGTTTTCCTACAAATGGTTGTGTGTGAAGAATATGGTAGCCTCAAGAATCAGCCACCAAGGCTAAGGAAGAAGAAAACGGATCATCAAGAGGGCACAAAGCCAAGCAAAAGGAAATCTGTGTTTTCTCTCTAAAGGCGGCTGCCCCAACATTTCACACCAAATGCAATAGTAACGGGGCACCAAGTATAAAAGGGGTAGGTATGGGCTTTTAGGGTTATAACATAGTAAGGCCCAAAAGGTAACAAATAAATGGGTTATCAACCAACAAGCCGATCAAGAGTTTGGGTTGGGCCATGAGCAGCACTAATTTAATTAGGTTGCTTGAACTGCTTCAAATGGCCTAAGTATGTTATAGGGTCGGTCTAAATAATTGTGGTGTTGGTATTTCACTTCATTCATCGATCGAGGTCTATGAAGTATAATTCAAACTAAAATTCGGTTTAACATCATCTCCCAGATTTATTGGGTATCAAAACCCAATAGCTCGACTTGTGCTCGTTTAGAATCTTGAGCTCGTGGCTTGTGGGTAGAGTTGAGTTTCGGCTTGCGAGCTCTTTTTTTTTAAATAGATAAAACTCTCTTCCTTTATTTGGGTTTGAGATCGGCTACTTAAATTTCGATTAGGCAGAGTTAAAAATTGTACATGAACAACTTATTATGTGTATGGTTTTTTTTTTTTTAAAAAAATTTTAATTTGTTATAAAATAATATGATTAAATTAAATATCACTTACCTGACGACATGCAATTTCGACATATTTATCTTGCAGTAAAAAATGAGCGTTTTGTCAATCATTCACACACACTAATGCTTCCAAAATATCTTCTCTCAGTCATCTCTTGACCTCATACAGAATCCTCTTACCTGTACTACAAGCAGACTCTGAAACTATAGTGTTAATCGGAGGTGTTAATGTCTTTTGTAATTGTAGAAGCCACTAGCTATCACCATTTATACTTTCACCATAACTCAATTACTTATTCTAAACTTTTTTAATCGTTTTATTATTAGACATATTATAATTAAAGTAATCAAGTAAATCACCAGGCAATGCATTTGGACTTGCGTCCGATGTTTGATCACATGAGTAGACATATTACTACTAGATGAACCTATTGCATCATATCTATACATATTAATGCCTTCAAATAAGTTTAATATTTCAGCATCGTTTTCTTCAATATCAGTGAGAGGAATATGTGCAGAGGGTACCCGACTAATATTTGCACCCATTTATTCTACATATAATTTATACATTCACATAACATTTGTTCTAAATTTCTATAAATAATAGGTACATTCAAACTAAAACTTTTGAAATCTGATCAATTACATATTTGGTATCTGATAAATTATAATGGAGGTCCATGATGCATGCTAAACGAAATAACATAAGCAAACCTTCCCAATATTTTCTAAACTTTAATTCCATAGAATATAAAATTTAACTAAAATCGAGATCATTTTTTATTTATGAAAATCCATTGCAATTATATAAAGATATTCAAGCATCATACAACTAGTGAGATAATACACCCCATATAAAATATTTGTAGTCATAAAAACTTGTCAATTTTTTTTTTTTAAATTTAAAAGCTAAAAGTCAATTAGATTCATTCAAAATAGTATCTTTATCGTTTCGAATATGCCTATTGTTATAAAATTCAATTATGAAATGTTTAAATCCTTCACATGATTTTAATAGTAAGTGGAGTTCCACTTATGTCCTACTTTACTAACAAACGTTTTTGTATTCGTCACTCTAAATTCGACACAAAATTCCTCAAATACTTGTTTTCTATTACGTGAAATCATGATATATATTAGAGCATCCCTAGTTCTTTGAATTTCATTCTTAATATCTTTCAAACTATCGTGTACAATTAAATTAAAAATATAACACACACAATGAATATGAAATAAATAACCATCGAGATCCTGCCGCATTACCCTACACAATTTATCGATAACTACATTATTAACACTAACGTTGTCAAATGTAAAAAAACAAGTTTTACTATTGCAATGATATTCCCTAATAATGCTCATAATAACGTTATATATATTTTTAGTGTTGCGAAGGAAATCAATAATTTCTTATGCACAGACGTGGGTCTATGTGATATGCAGTTGCAGTTATATAACCACTTTTATTAATATTTTCCTATAAATATGAAGTTAAAGATATAACACTCCCATATTTTTACAAATCGATAATCAATTGTTTCTTTGTATTAAGGAAGTATTCTATTGTATCGAAACGAAGACTTTTTTTACGTACTCCAACGTACCTCGATTGAAAATTTTCTTTCACATACGAGATGAAATATTGGTTTTCCGCCATTGGTAGAGGCAACTTAGTACCGGAAACAAACTTCACCATTCCCGTTCGAGCTTCATCCTTTGAATACATCCATGTGGAAAGTGTCGTTCAAGCAGAATCAGTGGTTAAACTACCAAATTACTGTTACGTTTGACGACGGCAAGAAGCCCATGTTTGGCCGCACATGCTTTGTAGTGATGGTTGAAGTGGATAGTACCTATACCCTTTTACCATGCCAATCGTTCTCGACAGTATTTATATACTGTTTTAGTCTCTACGACTCAATCGATCACACAACCCTTTGGAATCAAGTTAAAGTGATTCCAACATTTTGCCCGTTTTTCCCCTTTCGCTTCCATCTTGCACTGTGAATATGTAATTCATATTCCTCCCCCTGTTCCACTTCGAGAACATCAACTTCATCCAAATTAATTAGATTACTACTTTTGTGAGCATCCAACTCTGAAATATTTTTGGGAATGGGTACTTCCGTTTTGATCACTGTTTTCGGCAAACCATGAGCCAAGAGCCTCGCCTCAGGAGCCATTCCTTCATGAGGCGAGCCAGATTGCTCGACTTAGGCTCGTCAAGAGCTCAAGCCGCCCACGAGCCGGGTGGTCGAGGCGACGAGTCACTCGGCTTTACATCCCTATATGCTGTTATGGCTATATGGATGATAATGGGCTTATTAAAAAAAAGCCCAAAGAAATTTTTTTTTAGCCCAAGTCCAAACTCATCTTCCTCCATCTCCATTCGTTCTTCAAGCTTCCATCTTCTGCTCAACTGCATGCAACAATGGCGACTGCCCTGAGCCCTCCCTCATTTCCAATCTACAGATTCCTGCGGAACCAACATGGGCGACCACACCACCTCGCTGGTTGCTGGCTCCGTTAATGAGGATCGTTACTTCCTTTCCATCCATTCCCCACTAAAAACATAAGTTTTGTTAATAATTTTTGGGAGACCTGACAAGTGTCCATTACTTATTTGAAACAAGATACAACAATTGCTCTAACAATCATGCATTTTTTGTGCAATACAATTAGTCTAAATTTCATACATTTCATAGTGCACACAAATTTTATCATTTCTTGTATATTCGTTTCCTTTTGCTATTGTGTTGTGGCTTTCTTTCATAGTATCCAAATGAGTTACCATTTTGGTTCAATTTTTGGTTTCAGAAGATCATTGCTTGAAACAATGGGCTATTTCTGAGCTTTAATTGAGTTTTATATTTAGAGGTGCTGAAGATGAGTGCTTGATATTGCCTAGTAATGGCTTGTTGGATAAGCTATCTATTCTAGAAGCTGATAAGGATGCCTATAAATAGATGAAGAGGTGTGATCAGTAGGGAACTCGTAATGGGGATTCATATATGTGGCAAGTGTCCTTCACAAAGCACATAAAAGATGAAGTGGGGACAATATCTCAAATCATAGTCCATCAAAGCTACCATTCCTGCCAATGAATTATTGGGTATAGGGAGATAACAATTCAACGGCTAAGAAAATTATTATTGTTACTACTACCACCACCGCATTCCTGTTATAGATCAGTTCAGTGTGCTTGATTTATAGCTTATTGGGACATTTCACTCTTAGAATCCAAATATTGTTCAACCATATACCTGAGGTAACAATTGGCGGTCCATGGAACCAAGACCGACCAAGAATCTCACAAGTGGTAATTAGGGGTGATTAGGGCTCGACCCATTTAATATTTACTTTGGCCACTTGTTTGACCTTGTTAAGTCCAAATTATAATTGGCAATTTTTAAATTTGTAATTGGCAATTTCCTAAATCAAAATCAAGTTTTAGTTATGATGAAAATGCTGACGAATGCTCAACTACTGCTCGCATGTCGCTGAATAGCGCTCGAGCGACTTGGTTATCCGAGAAACAGTAATGTTCGATTTTCAAGCTCATTTGAGTTCATTTTCATCCCAAACACTACTTATTAAAATTATACATTCTACGAGACATTTAAAAGTGTGTTGAATTAGATTTATTCCATAGAGATCAATTCTTTGATGATCTAAAACATTTATTGATTCCAAAATTCAACCACGACATATTGCTTGATCCATAAATTCGTCCAAAATGTATTTTGTTGATCAAGCCATATTGTTTCATATTAAATCACAGATCAAAACACAAGATCGTTTGATCAAACACCAAACCACCTAATCCATCGGAGATAAATTGATACTAGGGATCGAAAGCTGTTACGAAGCACAAATTTAGGAGGACTAAGCTGAGGTACCAGGAGTCGGATCTGGTGTCAAGAACACGTAGTCCAAGGGGGCTAAGGTATAAATCAGAAGTTGTGACTTGTTTTAAAGGAGCGCACCTCCATTAGGATCAAGAGAGATTGGAGAAATTGAGGTTAAAAGTTCTATGGAGTAAACGGGTCTAGATCGTACTGTAAGTTTGCTTCGATTTATAGTGAATTACTAACTGATAAAGTGTTCGAAGTTTTTACTCAGTTGAAATTTCTCCGTAATCATCTTTGGTTTTTTTTTTTTTACTGCTTTCTTTATTAATCGTGATATTCAAATTTAGGATAAATTGACTTGTTTGATCTAATTATCTAGAAACAATTAAAAAGTGACTTGTTGTTTTTAATTGTGTAATTCCTTATGTTGGATCTAAATATTTGATAAATTTAAAACTTAGAGACCTATTCATGCCACTATAAAAGTGGACTTTTGTCCACATTGAGATACAATACAAGATACAGACAGTTGCTACTTCCTTTGCTCTTTGTGCCCAATCCTTTGTGGTTCCTCTTTGTGCATTTTGCTTGAGCTTTCCGACAATCATTGCCAAGGTGTGTCTCCAGTTGCCTTACCTTCAATTTTTGCCCCGATTGCCCCACTATTATTTGGTCTTTTTGTGGCCGTCGTCTCTGCCCATTTTCTTCGTGTATTCCATGGGCAGTTCTTGGTAATTCTAGTAGGATTCTTGGGTCTACTTGAGTTGTGGTGTTATCTTGTTTCCTTGGGTTGGTTGACCTGAGCCTCATTAATCCATTTTTGATTCCGAACGTGGATTTGAATAGGGAAGTGTTATTCTTGCATTTTCATTTGGTTAAGTCAATTTCTAGTTTTAGTTATTGACAATTAACTTTGTGTTTTGATTATCTCTACTTGTTAGGAATCATATTTCAACAAATGGAATGAAGGACTAGGAAATCAAAGAATATGAACCATGTGGTTTGTGAAATAGAAACCATGAGAGAGCTTCTATACTATACATGATTACAACCTTCGAAGGTTTAACCATATATAAAGTAGTCTTTGCCTTTATAAACTTCCTATGAGGGACAAACTTAATTAGTTTTCCCTTCAACTCAACAACTTTGAACTTTAATTTCTCATTCATCCAAGTATCATTTTTGACAAGTTAATACATCATTTCAATATTCTCAAGGAGGAGAACAAGAATCTACCTTAATCTTCAAAACCTATTGAACGGATCCCACTCAAAATCATGCCAAAAGTAGCCTACTAAGCCAATTTTTTCCAACATTCATTCCTTGAAAAAAGTAGTTACTTTTGAGTCTTAATTGACTTGCATGTCAAGATGTGCTAAAGACATATGCTTAATATTGACTAGAGATGGATTTATGCAGCATTTTCAAATGCACAAGCATGCTTGTGAGTTTGTAAGTTTATTTATGAATTTAGGGCTTCCAATTACAAGGATGAGCTCTGTATTGGTACATATTCATTATGGATCAGAACCTTGTAAGGAAGAACCCGTACTATGCACGTGATACATATATTTGGGGATGTTATATGATTCAGTTTCTGCTTTTGAAATTTAGATATCAATTGCAAGCAACAATGTCTATCTTCTTTGTTTGTAATCTCCAATTATTTACTAACATGCATATTTAATGTTGTTTCTATGAGTTGCACGACTTTCGAGTTTTATGGAAGATACTTGTGGACGTGCATAATTTTACCAAGCTCCGTTTGTTTGTTCATTGTTGACTTTATTTCTTTATAAGTTTCATGTTAAGAATTTTTTGGAGGTCTAACAAGTGTCCATTCCTTATTTCAAGTAAGAATATATGATAATTAATTACTCTTACAATTGTGCAGTTTGTGTGCAATAAAATTAGTCTCAAATGCATACATTTCAAAGTGAAAAGATTTTCACATTTCTTGTGTATTAGTTTCCATGTATTGTGGGCTTTCTTTCATTTATACATCCCAGTATCATGTTCTCACTTCAAGTGAGTTGCCATTACTTGAAACTGTAGGTTACTGTTGGAGTCGAACCCTGGTTCTCTCTTTCTTGTGCTCCTAGAATTATGATGGTAAAATCGTATTTTGGAGAAACACACTTTTATAACTGTAAAACATTTTCTCTTGGATGATTGGCACGTGCATTGCTTCTAACCGTTGAATGGTGAATTGAGTTTTTTACTTTGGCTCGATGACTCCTGGGTTACTGAACGGTTTATTCGATTCTGGAGACTTCTAGAGCTCCTGCATGTTGAGAGAAAAAGAGAGAAAGAGAGAGGAGAAGAACTAGAGTTTGCTGCCTTCGTTTAATTAACTTACAATCTCCGATTTTAAGTGTTATGTGTAATAGAGTAACTTTCATTGTGTAATATTCTTAGTGATTTCTCTGTTGCTAGTTTTGGTATTGTTTGAAGGGTTATCTTGAAGATATCTTGGTGAATCTTTGTAGATCTATCACTATATTTGAGAGATAAGTCTCTTATTTCACCTCTCTGAACATTTGTAACATTCGTTGCCATTTTGGACTGTTATAGTGCAACTAAGCATAACCCTTTTCTTGGATGCTCAACGGGGGATATAGGTATTGGAAACGGTCATTGAACCTCCGGTGCTACGATCGAAATAATTATTTGGTTTTAATCTTTAATTTTTCTGCAGTTTACTTTCAGTTTGATTCGATCATTCTTGTTTCTTGATTCTTATATCGTATGGTCTTGGTTTTATAGTGGTATCAGAGCCTAAACTAAGGAACAAGATATACACTTTTGACAAATATACACTCCTATATAAAGAAAACAAAAATGAAAAGAAAAGAAAAATCAAGAATAAATTGCAGTCTTACTCCTAAACTTTCTAAAAAAAGCAAATCAATCCAAAACTTATAAAAATATTAAAAAGAAAAAAAAAATCTATTTTGCCCATTTTTAGCCGAATACATGAACTCATTTTTTCGGCGACTCCCGACCATCCAAACCGTCCAAACTGTCAGTTANTACACTTTTGACAAATATACACTCCTATATAAAGAAAACAAAAATGAAAAGAAAAGAAAAATCAAGAATAAATTGCAGTCTTACTCCTAAACTTTCTAAAAAAAGCAAATCAATCCAAAACTTATAAAAATATTAAAAAGAACAAAAAACCCGGCCGCCCAAACCGTCGGATATTGGTCCCAACATGTTCTCTTCATTACCCTCTACAACTACATACCAAGAAATTCCCATAACTCATTGTAATTCGGCCGAAAATCAAATTAAAAAATTACAGCCTGAAAATCGGTCAAACACCCACAACTCGCCGTCCAGCCACCCAACCGGCCGGAATCCACCACTAGTTGACTCCCCTCATCAAGTCGAAGCTACCTATGTAAACAATTTCATCCAACAATCAACCAACAACCACCAATTTTAAAGCAAAGACAGTCCAGTCGCGACAGCGCACCAACATGGTGCGGTTTCTAGTTCAAGTGAGGTGACCCATGGTGGCGGACCACCTGGGTTGGGTGCGCCATCACCTGGCACACCTAGCCCAGCCATGAGTCCCCTTCCATTTGGCTCCAATCCCAACAATTTTCGTCTTAATTGTTTGCTGGTGCGAACTTGCGACAGTCGTGAAAATGCTACAGAAATTGCCAGATTCCGGCACTGTCCAAACGACCCATGGTGGCTGATCACCTGGGCTAGGTTTGCCTTCACTTGGATCACCTAGCCTAACCATGGGCCAGGGTCAAATGCACCTGGAACCCGTTCAATTTATGGAAGCCGTGAAGAACTGGTGCGAAGGATACGGGTTCAACAATTTTGATTAATTCAGGTTGTTGAGTTGTTGTTTGGGATAGATTGGTTCCACGGTTGAGGTCGCCTGGTTGTGAGCTGTCGACTGGTGGTGAGTTTCGATCGTGGGCGTGGCCGGAGATGATGTTTTCGGTGATTTTCAGAGTTTTTTGGCAGCGAACTTTGAGCATTAATTCCGGCCAAAATACTTGATGAAGTTAGGAGAGGTTGGATGGGAGTTGAAGAGGAAGTTAAGGGCTGTCGACCAATGTCCAAGTCCAACGGCTTTGGCCGATGTAGGTGGGCCGGCAGGCGGCAGTGAGGTGGGGGTGAGGTGGGGAAAGAATGTGAAGTTTGGAGGGTTATTTGTACTTTTTAAAACGTTTGGACCTATAGTTGCAATTAGTTTTTTATTTTTCTTTTCTTTTCTTTTTTTTATATAGGAGGGTATATTGGTCATTTTATGTTAAAAATTGGTCAAAAGGATGTTTTGCACAAAGAAATTGAAAGGTAAGGATGTTTTGCGCCAAAAAACGAAAGGTTAGGACGTTTTGCGCCAATTACCCTTCTTATTTTGACGTTGGAGGTTCTCCGTCCATTCATGTCCTTTATCAAACTTAATAGCAACACTTGTGGATTGTGCATCTCATATTTTCAATTTAATAGCTCTACGTTTGCCCGACATTTTTGTGTACCTATTATTTCATTGTGGAATATGACTTGAATGCCAGGTAGATTTCAGTGTAGTTTTTAATTCTTTGTTATTTGCTTTTCTAGTTCAAGAGAATTTATTTATCTTTTATATCTGAGAATTTTTCTGGGATGCCGCTCCATTTTCTTAATAAACTATTTTGAACTATTTGAGGATGCATTTATTGATCTAATCGGCGAGACATCATTCCTCGTTTAAAATTAAAATCATACATACAGTTAAACCTCGATAAAGTAATGTTCGATAAAGTAATAACCTCGATTATATAGTAATTTCTTTCGATCCCCACTTGGGCCAATGGTCTAAAGAAATAACCACACTAAATGCATTAAGTAATAAAAAAAATTGAATCTTTAAGGGTCCAATAA
>CAIGRH010300318.1:0-13423 GCA_903798295.1 Fraxinus nigra | reverse complement strand
ATCATGGTGAGGATCTTTGACTTTCTCAACACATGTTGTGTAGAAGGAGATTTTCATTTCCGCCACTTAGAATCAATAAACGACCACAAGAATTAGACAACTAAATACTCGAAAAATGGCTCTTCAACTAATTTTTCACATTATATTTATATATTTTATATCTCTTATAACTTATTAAAATTATGTGATATAAAATGTACTAGATTTTTCGGGGCATTGAAGAATTTTGTCCTTGAAACTACCTAGTCAAACAATTTTTTGATATTGTTAGATCATTACATCTTCTGTCTCCCATATTTTTTGTTCCACGACCTCAATTGTCGATAATATTTTATGTAGATGTACTTCTGTATTTCATAAATTTTTTTTTTTTTTTTTCGATACCATCAAAATTTTAACCGCCAATCCTTGTATGTCAGGTCTGGCTGAATATATATCAGCCGGTGTTTCTTGCAATATATGAGACAGATCTGAAATATATTTTGGATTAACGATATACGAAAAGCATCAAGCATTCTTCTCATCTTTTCCGATAATTTCAATTTATATATTATCGGCCCAATTCTTTTTAGTATTTCAAACGGTTCAACAAAGCAAAAAGCTAGCTTTCTTTGTCTTCCAAAATGCAACAAAATTTTTAATTGAAGAAATTCGAATAAACACCTTTCTCCTATTTCAAACTCTAACGACCTATGCCATTTATCCTCATAACTCTATTGTCAGTCCTGAATGTATCTATCCATGTTTGTATTTTCTCAACCGCATGTATCATGTCTTGTGCCAATCTCGTTCCAATAAGAAGGCGATCAATATTTTCTAGCATATAACGATTCATACGGGGTGATCTGAATTGAAACACGATAGCTATTATTATAGGAGAAATCAACGACAATCGAGGCAATTCTAGTATACATGTTTGGAGCATGTCTTCCAATATCTTAATTGAAGGTTCTACTTGTTCATGTGTTTGAGATTGGAACGATGTATTAAAATTTATCACGGTCCCTAACACACTATGTAACTCCTTCCAAAAGCATGATAACATTTGAGGATCTCGATCTGAAAAGATAGAGACAAGTATACCATGAAAGGGAGAAAATAACCAGTCCACTATTATCGAGGTAGCATCGTATTTCTTAGCAACTTTAGGTAATCCAGTTGCAAATTCCTTACTATCTTTTCTAATTGCGATTATTCGAACTGCTTTGACTTGTTGACAAATTAAGCATTTAGCCACAATTTTGGCAATTTGTCCTTCCATGTCAGGACACCAGTTTAAGGTTTTATTTCTTGATACATTTTCGTCGAACTAGAATAAAAAAATATGGGGTATTATGTACTTCTCTAAGTATATATTTCCTTAATTCTTTGTCATCTAGTACATACATTCAATTCTTATACATCATTATGCCATGTACTGTTGTACTATATTCAGTCGATTTTCTTTCAATCATGTTACGTTGTCAAAAAAATTACTTAGTGTCACATGACATTTTATCATTAAATTATTTAAAATGCAGTCACATTTTTCATCTAATCATCTTTTCTCACTTCTTAATCTATCACTGCATCTGTCAATTTTTTTTAGCGAAGTGGCATAATCCATCTTCCATTGGCTAATTTCTTGAGCACATTTCTAACAAATATGTTTTTCTTTTGCCATTCCTTAATCTATTGCTAATTTTTTTTTTTTAGCTCATTTCCAGGAAAATGTCACTTGGTTTCTAGCATCTCCAGGATTCAAATTTTCTATATTGAAATTCCTCATTTCTTTTTCCTGTTTTCTTGGTTTCTTTCCAATATTTGGTATTTTGAAGGCATCTGCGACCATATTAGCCTTTCACGGATGATAGATGATACGCGGTCATAATCCTTTACTATCTTTAACCACCTTAATCGTTGCATATTCATTTCCTTCTGAGTAAAGAAGTATTTCAAACTTATGTTATCATGAAAGTCTTTCACATGTTCTCCATATGAACAATGTCTTCATATCTTCGAAGCAATTAAAATGGCAGTTAACTCCAAGTCGTGGGTCGAGTAATTTTCCTCATATTATTTTAATTGACGCAACTCATATGCTATCACTTTTCCGCATTGCGTTAATTCACATCATAATCCATTTGTGTACGTCACTACAAATGGTAAATACGTCGTAACCATACAGTATATTTAAGATGGTTGCGGTGGTAACATGCATCTTAAGTTCTTCAAAAACTATGTTTCCACACATCACTCTAGCTACTTAAATTGTACGTTTCTACTTTAATCTAGTCAACGGTGTAGTTATTTTTAAGGGATTTTTTTATGAACCGTCTCTAATGTCCCACAAGTCGAAGAAAACTATATACTTCCATCAGACTCGATAATTGAGGCCTCTCTATTACTGCTTTAACTTTTTTGGAGTCAACTGTAATTCCTTCTTTTGTCACAATGTGTCCTAAAAATGTGACATTTTCTGGCTAAAATTCACACCTTGATATTTTCAACCACATATTTTCAATTAAATAATATTAAACGCAATTTCAAAAAAAAAAAAAAATTCAATATCTTAAATCACACATTCTCCATCAAATACTATTTGAAAATGCATTTTTACTTTAAAAAAAATGAGGTTCAAACAGGTTAATAGTCTCTTTTACATAGGATTTGGAGTTACATCCTTAAATGACTCGTGTTCCTCATGCATCTTAGGATAAATTAGGATATTATCAATAAACACAATCACGAACTTATCCACGTAGTCCTTAAATACACCATTCATCATTTCCTTGAATGCTACAAGGGTATTAGTAGAAACTCAAAATCTCTATGAATCCGTTTGGTAAAACTTTTGCTTTTACTTTTACTTAGGCCCCGTCATGATTCTCATTATTGTAGAATGAGAATAAAAAATATAGTCTTTCTTGGACCCCGCAAAAGAGATAGAAATTCAAAATTGATGGCTTGATTTGATGGATAACGATTATATTTTTCATTTTTATGGATGAAAAATAAGAACAAAATGAGGGCTTAGGAGGTGGGAGTGGGTTGGATCGAGTCGATTTTTTCCTAATCCAAACCCAACACAACCCAACATGGTTGGTTTGATCTAAAATCAAACCAACTCAACCCAATTATTGGTTTAAACCTAATCCAACACAAACTAATCAGTTTAGGTTGTGTTGGTCAGTTTGGGCTTCGGCCCAATAAAAGTTAAATTCGATTATCTTTTTTGTTAAATTTGAACATTTTTTTAAAGTTTGAAATTACTTGAAAATTTCCATTTTTAGCACCTATAAAAGGAATTCTTTTTGAAAAATAATGTATAAATAAATTTAAAATTATGAAGTATTTTTTTTATTACAATTTTTTAGGATTCATTCATTTTATGATTATGTCCTTAATTTTTATTCTATAGTCAAATAACTTTAGACTTGTGCATAACATTCATGTTAGTCTGTCTATGTCAAAAAAAAATAAAAAAAAATGAATGTATATAAATTATAAGTCATCTTATCTTTATCATTGAGACTATTTAGTAGTTTCTTTTAGATATTAATTGTTTGGGACTTTATTCCAGGATGCATCGTTTGTTGCTTGTGGAGAGAAAGAAACAATCGCTGCTTTAAAAACCAATCATGGACAAAAGCGCAAATTAGGGAGTTCTTTTATTTGACATTGTATTCTTAGTTTAATGTTGCGGCCATTTGGCATATAGATGGGCTGCCTAATTTCATGTCGTTACTCTTGTTCTTAAAATGACTATACACTCCATGTGTATTATACATTCATTAATAAAACTTTTGATTACTTTTAAAAAAAAAAATCCCGGGAGTATGTATTTATTCTTCATGGTAACCTTTTTCAACTCACGGTAATCAATAGTTCATCTCACGGATCCATCCTTTTTTACTAACATAGGCACTCCACAAGACAATGTGTTCCTTATTAGTTCTTTCAACATAACTCATAATTCTGTCGATTTCATTGTGCCATCCTATATGGGGCTTTCAAAATAGGCATATTACCTGGAATCAACTCGATACATAACTTAATTTCTCTGTCCGGATGTAACTCTGGTAATTATTCGGGGTTTTGAATTCTTGAACTATTGGTAAATGTAAATTATTCTATTGCTTCTCCGAACATATCTGATGTAAACCAACCAAGAATCTTTTATGTTCATGTGCAATTAACTTGTTATCTTTAAGAGGGGAGATAATAATTCTCGAAGTTTTTTTTTTCTAGAAAACCATAAGGTTCTTGAATTAAAGTGGATCGTGACGCAATGATTAGATTGCTAGTCCATCTCAAGAATTATGTCAAAATCCTCAAAGACACATAGTAGAAACAAGCTTTGATTCCATGAAGGTTGTACCTATAATTACATTTGCTCATTCTTTAGCCTTGGATGTACCTTAGCGAACACTCTTCCAATGGAGCAAGTTTCTAATCTCCTTTTGCTTTGTTCATTCAATACTTGATTTGACAACTTTCTTTACCACATGCATAACATAATCAAAATTTGATTCATCACAGTCCAAAGTAGAGGTTTTCACATGATAGGGGTATGTTGGTCATATAGTCCCATGTTTGGTCCAACTACAAAATTGAATGAAAATTTAAGTCAAAATTAAAAATTAATTTTAATCACATATTTAATGAGCTTACAACCTTTGAACAACATATTCCATCAATCTTTATCAAAACTCACTAAAATCTGATTTTTGTCTAAACCAAACAGGGGCATAGTGTTCTTGGAGTTCATTTTGTGTTAAGGCCGCTTTTGTCCAAGGATGGAATCTTGTTGGATTTTTATCAATTTGATTACTGTTCCAAAGTTTCCTTGCTTGGTTCCAATTCCAATTGTAGTTGAGTCTTCTTGAACTGTGGGGTATAAATTCACGATCTTTTCCTTTTCGGGTTCCGCTTATAGGACTCGATCTATCACAGCCAAAAAAGGTAAAATTTGTACATCTTGACTTAGCTCGAGTTTTAATCCCTCTATAAACCAGTCTATCTTTAGGTCGTTAGTTCTTGCCACTGGGTCCCAAACCTCGGCACTTCCTCAAAATTATTAATGTACTCGAATTCATTTACTATTTTTGGCTATTGATGAAAAATACATGTTTTGAAATTTTTTACGAAATTTCTCCTGGGTGAGTGGTTTCCTTGGTCTCGCCCATGCCAACTAGAGTATTCCACCAATGTCAAAAGCTACCTCGTAGCGTGAACGAGACACATGACTTTTATTGCTCTTACATGTTTGCAAAAGTGAAAATGCATTACATCGTTCTAAACCGGTTTTTAGTCTTAGATGGATCCTTAGTGTTCTATAGAATTGGCAGGTTTAAACATTAAAACTATCAGAGGCAATATTAGTATCTTTTTCCTCTTTTAGTTGCGAACTTTCTCCATTTGAGGAATTATTTATATGTCGTTCTGATGCCTCACCAATCGAGTTAAACGGTTAAGAGATTCATTTCAAGAAATGTTAATCCGGCCAATATGGGTTGAAAAAATGACGAGAAATAATCTTTTTTTACATTGAATGATCTAGGTATCAACATTCAGGACATGAGTGTCAGCACTTGAAAAACGAATTTCGAGATTGCACATACTGGAAAACAAGTGTTGATACCTGAATCACGCGCATCGACATTCGGGAATTAAAATCCATTTTTTTTTTTTAAATTTCAAGAAGACAGATCTCAACACTATCATCCGGTATAAAAACAAAAGAAGTCAGTAGGTATTGATATTATCCTTGGAGATGTATTTTGATACCTGAATGGTACTTGTGACATTTATTCTATTTTGTTATTGTGCTAAAGATAAGAGTTGGTCGAGCACAAATAGTCATTAGACATGTGCACTCTTGCTATATAAAGTAGCAAAAAAGCATAGCTTTTAGTGTATATCTTAGCAGCTGAAGAAATTATTTGGTATAGATGTATTGTGCATATAATGATACTTATTGAAAATATGAGATCCATGATATTTATGTAGTTCTCTCATGTGTTGAGGATTTCGACTATCAAGATGGAACCAAATACTTGATGGTATTTCTATGAGAGACATTAGTAAACAAAGTGTCTTTGCGATATATTTATGTAATTGATAATATGTAATCATCATATTATGAAGATGTCTAGATATATACTTGTTGATAATATTGAATCACTAGAATTGATAAAATATGATACATAGTGTATCAAAAAACTCTTGATTGAATTTTTTGTATGCCCATAGATAAATAGCTTTGAATTCATATGTAATCTATTGTTGGGATTACGAAATAATGATTTGCATAAACATATAAAGTATATCGAACAAGGTTTTTTGAGTTTACTGAAATGAGATATAGTGATCATGTTGTGTACATGACCTGTCACCTTGATGAGATATCAAGATGAGATTACAACAACTAATCGATATGAATTTCACTATCCTTTAGACTTGTTTTATAGTCAAATCGAGTTTTCATTTGGACATTGTTTAGAGGAATAAATATAAGTTGCACTCAAGTTAGGTATCAGAGAATACCTGAACTAGGATCTGTACAGTTTTGTTTATTTATAAAGAATATGACATACGCAATAAAAAATGAAGAAACCATTGTAACATGTGTTTCACACCACGTGTGGTTTTACAATCAATATTGAGTAAATGAGTGAATGGATCCCTGCTTTTCATTATGTGAGACCTTGAGGTTTATATAAACCTTATATATGCCCTTATAATTTTTTACTATTTCTTGAGATTTTATTTTAATGTTGCTACTTTAGCATGTTACCGATGACTATGATTGATTCGTTTGACCAACATTTTTTATTCGTATTCATTGGCCGGACAATTATATTTAACCATTTAGGGTATAGAACACAATTGTGAATACAATGATACGATGTGAGGTTCAAATATGTTCTATAAATACTCTAGGTATAAAAATACTTGAATTAATGTTGAAAAATGAGTTTGGGGCATGTGAGATGTAATGTTCCTCCAATATAGCTACTATAAATTTCTAACATGTTTATACTACCATGGACTCTAATATCACTCCCTGATTGCACAATCTATTTGCCGTATGAATTTTTGTGAGATAGGTCTAACGTGTGATATTGGTTGTCACTTGTGGTTTGAGTCAAGTCCATCATGTGTGAGTTAGAAATGTTGGAAAATACGAGTCGTGGATCATCCATGTGGGATAACCCAACCCATAAGATATCAAAATAATTGAAGGGGGTGGTTTGAATAGAATTTAGACCCATAACTCCTCATAACTTCCAACCTCTTATTATTTGTCTAGCATTTGGAAGAAAGAAGGATGGCAAGAGAAAAGAGTGAAATTCATATGGAAAATCACACATAAATTCAAAAAGCCCTAAAATCATTTTCTAGCATAGAAATTCACAAAATTAGGAACTTAGGTTGTTGATTATAATCCCCTTCCATTGTGATAAAAATTGTGATTATTAGAGTTCTAGAAAATTCAGAATTTGATGTTTAGAAAGTAAGGTGATTCAACCATAGAAAGATCTTAGAATTCATCATTTTCAAATAACAATTTTTGATTCGTAATTTATGATGTGCATGCTGCGAATCCCTACGGATGTAGTTCCCAAATATCACTTTATTTTATCTAACTATGCGAGTTTTATCTTCAGTTGTAATCCTTGTGTTTGAATTCTATTCTTTAATTACATACGATTCATGTTAAACATATTGATATCATATAATATTTTATGTTCTCGAATAAGCATGTAAAAGCACTCACGGTCTTGATGTGTTGGTTGATGGTGATACATCCGCGTTTTACATCTACAGAATCTTGTACGTGAACCCTGATATGACCACTTGTAGCAAGCTTGACATACAATGATTTATTCATCTTAATATATCTCTAACCTACGACAATTAAGCATCGAAACTATCAAGCAAAGAACAATAAAGATAAGAATATGACAGAGGAATTAAGAGATTTTATTGATTAAAAAATAATAGAAAATGGAGAAAAATTACAATATATCATATAATTCTAGTAATCTATTTTCTCACACTTATGAAATTGTATAGAAGAGCCTAATATTTATAGGGTATATGTAGGAGAGGTCCAAACCCTCTTAATAGAGTTTTTGATGACGTGGAATGTCAAAAAATCGATTCCAAAACGAAATTTATCCTAAAAGTTAGTAATCATAAATCTCACTCTATCAAATTGTATAGAAGAGCCTAGTATTTATAGAAAACATGTAGGTGATGTCCAAATCCTCTTAATAGAGTTGTTTATGAAGTAAGATGCCAAAAAACCTAGTCCAAAATGAAGTAGGAGAGAAAAACGCGAAAAAATGGAATAGAACAGGTGGCACCGTGGTGGCCACCTCCGGTGCCACAGCGCCGGGCAATCTGCCTAAAAATTTTCTTTTCTTTTTTAAAATTATTTTCTCCATCCCAAATTCTTCTTCAATGCCAGTTTCCAACTCTCACTGGATTTCCAAAATAGAATTTCAACTTGACATATGACTCCAATAGTATTCCAAACTGAATTCTCCTTGATATGCACTTCAATTGGAATTCTTCAATACTTCAAACAAGGAATTTGAGTTACACCCAAATTTTAACAATTCCCACCTTGACATAAATTCTACCAAGGAATGAACAAGATTCTTCAACAATAACCAAAAAATCAATTTCACTATCAAAATAAAAAATACTCTATCTCTTCCAATAAATCCAAACACTACTCTGCAGAATTACTTTAGATTTCCAAAAAAATCATAATAATTTTGAATTAACCAAAATGGGCTGTAATACACCCCAAAGCAGAATCAATACCAAATGCTTTTACCGAAGGCCCTTGTTAGATTGAACATCTTTTACTCCACCTAAAGCATGTTCAACAAAATCAGCATCCACATACCCTTTTCCATTGGGTCCATTCTTAGCAACTGAATACAATGGCACCGTAGGAGATGGTGGCAAAGCGGCATTATCCATATCTTCTAAACTCCACTGAGCAATATTCTTCAAATTCGACCCTTTATGAGCTCTTAAAGGTATTGTACCAAACTGAATGTCCAACATGGTACTGAACTTGTGCTGATTGACTCTTCTAGATTCTGCACAACCCTACAAGATGTATAATTGAGACATTTTCTGTCCCTCCAATACAACCTAGGCACCCTTACAAACTTTCAAAGCTCCACCTCCATCAAATAACTCATAACCTTTTGACTCAAGGATATACAACGAGATGATATTTTTCTTCAAATTCGAAACACGTCAAACGTGGTCAAGTGTTCTATCTGTTCCATTCAAAAGTTTCAATCTAACAGTACCAATTCCAGCAACCCGACAAGGCGCGTTGTTTCTCATAACCACGACACCTTTGAAAACAATTTCATATATAGCAAACAAATCCTTATTATTCCACATATGAAAGATACATGCTAAATCAAGAATCCGATCATCTTCCGATTTAGACTCATTATCAGAAATCGCTAAGAGATCTTCATCGCTTACAACGTTCTCCTTGAGGTCTGATTCGCCTGAAGTATCCGAATATCCACTTGCAACTATCATTTCTTTATTCTACAATTTGTAGCAATTCTTCTTCAAGTGACACTTCTTCTTGCAATAGTTACAAATCTAATTACTGAACTTAGACTTCGATATGCCCCTTCCAGAACAACCATGAGCAATCATGCCTTCTCCATCTTTGGCCTTAGAAACCAAATATTTCATCTTCTCTTTTGAATGTAAAGCATCATACACCTTCTCCATGGTGAAAGTGTCGCGACTATACAAGATCGTGTCTCTAAATGAAGAAAACGAAGTGACAACGAACATAATAGGATCAAAGCCAAATCTTCTTCATCATACTTTACTTCCAAAGTTTCCAAATCAACAACGATTTCTTTAAATACAGTCAGGTGAACTTTCAGTGATCCTCCTTCTGCCATTCGATGAGAGTATACAAGTTGTTTAATGTTCAACTTCCTTGTCAGACTTTTAGTCATGCACAATTGCTCCAAGTTCAACTATAAAGCAGCTAAATTCCTTCAAAATGTCCGAAGAATAGTATTTGATAGATAAAGATGAATGTGATAAATTGTCTTCTTATCTTTTCGTAATTTCTCATCCGTGGTCAAAGTTGTTGACATCTTGTCAATTCCCATCAACGCATCATTCAAATCCAGATGTGTGTGAGTACTGCACACATCTTAACCTGCCTAGCGAAAATCTAATATTACGATCTAAAAGCGGAATGTTATACTTCATGGAAGCTATCACAAACAAAAAAATTTCGAACAAATCAAATTTTGCGTTCTGCAGAACTGCTGAAGATTGGCTCTGATACCACTTGTTCTAAAAAAAATATATCAGAATTGTACTGATACCACTTGTCAGCAAAGAATAATAAAGACAAGAATATGGCAGATGAATTAAGAGATTTTATTGATTCGAGGATAATGGAGAATAGAGAAAAATTACAATAAGCACTATAATTCTAATAATTTATTTTCTCACACTTATGAAATTGTATAGAAGTACTTAATATTTATAGAAAACATGTAGGTGACGTCCAAACCCTCTTAGTAGAGTTGTTGATGAAGTAAGATGTCAAAAAATCGAGTCCAAAATGAAGTAGGACAAAAAAATGCGAAAAATACAGAACAGAACAAGAGGCGCCATGGCACCGAGGCCGGCGTCGTGGCACCCATGTCCGACGCTGGGCAATTTGCCCCAAAAAAATATATTTTTTATTTTCTAATTGTTTTCTCCACCCCCAAATTCTTCTTCAAGTCCAATAACAATTTTCAACTCTCAATGAACTTTCAAATAATACTTCATTTTGACATAGGACTCCAATAGTATTTCAAATTGAATTATCATTGACGTGTACTTCAATTAGAATTCTTCAATAGTTCAAATAAGGAATTTGGGTCACTGAAGGAAACATGATTGTTGACGCCTAGGATTTAATTGTTTATTTTTACTTTAATGATTTTATCGATACTCCGGCCTCAGGTGTCGATACTAATTAATTTTTAAGTAGGGTACAAATCTTTTAAAGATTTTGAGCACATGCGTCAACACCTGAGATTGGAAACACCCCAAATTACTTTGCAAAACATGTTATTTGTATGTAAAACTTGTACAACACCACTTTATTTATAAAATAAACATTTACATTTACATTAGGAATAACAATAAATATTACAAGTGATGATAGTGACGAAAACGAAGACGACAATAATATAAGAATAAATTTTGCAAATTGTATGGTCGGCGATAGTGATGGTGTAACACTAAATGTTATAAGTGGTGGTGGTGGTGATGGAAACATGATGTTGAAATGTGTATAACATAATTTTACAGAATGTAAAATATTTTGTTTTAAAATTTATTGTTAAAATGTAACAATAACAACAACAACAACAACAACAACATAATAATAATAATAATAATAATAATATTATTATTATTATTATTATTATTATTATTATTAACAAAAAAAAGTTTTAAAAAAAGTATAAAATTAGAAAACTTTGTTAAGCACCTATTTGATTCAAAGTCACGAAATAATTTTAAATACATACTTTGTGAGACCTATAACTATTCCATCATATATTTCATTAGCTTTCATCAAAATTTACTAAAAATATTATTTTAATTTCCAAACGGGGGCAAATGTGTTGTGATTGGTTCTCTGACCCTCTTATTTTATTTTCTATCTTATCACATGGGTCTGTAGTCTGCTCTTCTAGAAACCCAAAAGAGCATCAAGCTCTTTTATTCCTAACGCTTTCTAGAACAACGCCAAAAAGCCGTCAAGCCATGATAACAATGAACCAAACCTTTTTAATTTTCAACGTTTGTGTACTATTAATAAATAACAAGGAGTCATTGTATGTATATATAAGCATCCAACTTTCCTTGACCTCCTCCAAAAAATTCATATTAAGTTCAAGTCTCATGATGCCTGTACAAGAATCACTTGAAGAAACCCTTCACGCACAAAGAATGAAGGGGTACGCAGATGAAGCAGAAGAAACACTTTCTTTATGCGATCTTCCATTGTATAGCACTGATGGTGGTGTTGCTTATTGGGAAGAGGATTTGTCCACAGAGTCACAAGGCGGTTCGAGCTCGACTTCCTCGTTGGAACAAGATTACTTCGAGTTCTTCAGTCAAGACACGAGTACTTCCACCCCTTTACCACCAGAGAACATCATCTTCTGTGGAAAAATAATTCCCTATAAACAATCTCCTTTCCCAGCCGCGAAAGATTCAAAGCTAGTTGAAACCAAGAAAATGCGATTGCAAGGCAAAGGCCTTTTCTGGCAGAAGTTGAATAAAAATGGTACAAAAAGCCCACCCATGGAGAAGAATATTGAAAAGAAGTCCTTGGCAATATTGCCCGAATCATCAAAGAAAATGTACAGCAGCAATGATATGGGAAAAGGGAAAGATTTTTCAGTTCGGAAAATGTCACTATTAACTTCTTCTTCATCAGGGAAAGCTAGATGGCACTTATTATTGTTTGGCATTACAAGATTTTCAACAGAGACGAAATTTAGGGACATCAAGAACAGGCAGAGCCGCCGCAAAAGTAGTCCATCTTCGCCAATGTTTCAATTTAGAAGTGGGGATGATAAGGTCAAAAGTTCAAGAGGAAGCAAAGGAAAGGGGGCATGGGGGCTGATCAGGGCGTTGAGTTGCGGGGGCGGCCACCACACAGACGCTGTTGTAACAACTTGCATTCGAAGAGAATGAAGATGCCATTGTACAAGGAATTGGGTTCCATACCTAATATGATGTAATATCTATTATCTAGCTTGAAGTGTTCCTTTGTTTGTACTTTCTCGATATACAGCAAGTGGTTCAGAGATCCCACAAATCTGACGAAGTGGAATGGTGATATGTTTTTATTAAAAAAAAAAAAAAAATAGTTTCCTTTTTTATTTCTATTTTGACCGTACCTTGAACTATCAAAACTGCACAGTATACATAATTACTTTGAAATAGCGTTTATTTTACGTGGAAATTGATCTGTTATATCTTTCAAGAGAGAAAATCATGACTAGTAAAACTGTCTGTCTCAAAACAACTAAAAAACTTAAAAATTATACATGCATGCCTCTTCATTTTTTTTTTTTTATAAAAAAGTTGTATGCTTTTTATATATATATATATATTATCACACCCTAACACGTCCAAATGTTCGCGCTTTCTGGAATGCAATGAGAGTATAATAGTTGACTTGCCAGCCAGTAATTATAATGAATGTGCAAATTTGATGCACATTATGAAATTGACGAGATGCATGAACTGTGAATTATATTACAGTCCCAAAATCTGATCGATTTATCTTAGTTCTGTTGTAAGTATATCTTTCAAACAATCCGATAGAATTACTTGAATAAATCTGCAC
>CAIGRH010300317.1:0-13030 GCA_903798295.1 Fraxinus nigra | reverse complement strand
GTAAAATAGACTTTTCTATAAAATCCCAAATAGACTAAGTCAACAGGCTAGTTTGAATAATCTCCCATATATAGAGGCAGGGCATATGAGACCAAATAATAAAAAAAATACAGAAATAACCGGCTGTTCGTATTCCCTGAATTGCTCTTTCCTTTTCACTCTTCGTAATTTCTACTAGATATTGTGAGCCTGAGCCTGTTTTTATGAATACAGTAACGATACAAGGACATGTTTGATATGCATTACTAGATCGTAGTTGGACAGTATTTGGACAAAATTTTATCTTCTTTTTCTTCTTTAATATTGTCCTATGCTGTCTAATCAACCTTACCAAAGGTAACATTACCATAAGCTTTTTGTTTCATTGAGTCTTGCCCTCTTCGTTATCACCATGGGACAATAGACTATTGCTGCTTTCCACTGATCTGAGTTCTGAAGGACGCTTTACATCCTTTGAGGATAGAGACGATGGTTTAATGAGTGTCAAAGAATCTTCCCCATCAAAGTCTTCACTAGAATCCTCGGAAGAGTATGCATATCTGTCAAACAAAATCAACGAGACAAGAATAAGCAACCAAAATGTACGTCACTATCACTTAGTATATTTGACGAGGTCATCCCAGAATGAATTCAAAACCAAACAAACAAACCTCATTCAATGTGTATAAATTATGGGATGTCAATACAATATGTAAAAACATAAACGTTGACAATTGAAGACAAGTCTTATGATCTAAATGTTCAATTATCCCAACTGTTTATGCTTAAGTCGCAGGCCCTGCTGCCTGATTTGACGCACTGATCACGGGGAGTGTAAACATGCTTCTTATTATAAAAGCGAAAGCCAGATAATTACCGCATTGAGTTCTGAGATGGCGCCCAAAGAGCACAGATGACACACAAGAGAGAGAAAGACAAGACTTGCCAGAAGGCAGGGATGATCCATGCATTCGGCCATTGCTCATTGTACACATCATTTGACTTGAAATAAAGCTACAAAAAACAAGTCATACAGTATATTACAACGTGGAAATGCCATGAAGTACAAAATTTCCATGAAGTACAAAATATAAGATAGAACAGATGATAAACCAGCATTACCTCATAGCAAATCCACCCAACAGACACGATAACAGTAACAGCTAAGGCATTTGTAAACTTTCTGTAGATATCTAGTTTCGCTGCCATCCTTCTAGCCTATCAAATGTACAAAATGAAGACAGTAGTTTCAGTTGAGTCAATGTTAATTTATAATACTACTTGGAACACAGATGTTAGAAACACAGCAAGTCCAATTTGTGATGGAGGCAAGCAAGGGGGAAAGAGAGTGAGAAGTTGAAAATAAGAAATTGATTGCCCAGCCCATTAATCTAGCATTAAGGTACAGAACAAGCTGAATTCTCTTTTCCGGGAAAGATTACGCAATCAAGGTGTCCTACAAATTATTTATATTACACTTCTAAGAAGTCTACCAGATCTCTCTATTGATGAGAATCCAAGGGTGTAAATGAACCAGATACGGGATACCAGCTATATTGCTAATGACCGTTAATTTATGAACCAAATAAACATGTATACTTAGTTAAAACTCCAAAAATTCTAATTTTGAAATTTCAGTAGATGTATCATTAAGGAGAATTGCAATCACGATACCAAACATTTCATTTAGCGACAGACTTTACACAAACTTTTCATCTGTACCACCGTGAGTATCAAACTTTTATAAAATTCGCAGCTCAAGTCCAAAATAACGGTTTCCGCCAGTTTGACTACCAAAACCATCAATTAACTCCCAAAATAAAAATAATTAATTATTTTCCCCAAATAAGGCAGGAACGTTTTGGATAAAACACATTTTCCCTATTAAATAAAAAATTTAAAAAAAAAAAAAATCACTACCCACTCCATCTCCTTCTTCCCCACCCCCAAAAGCAAAACCACTCCACCCAACTGTCGCCGACTACATCCACCCTAAGCCGTTGCTGTAGCAGAAAAAGATCACAAATCGACCCACAACTAATTCACCAAAAATCAACAGAAGAAGTCCCAGATTGATATCAACATAATTGGGAGTCCCTTTTTTGTTTGAAAGGAATTTTTCAGAATTGAAAACAACAATTATTGACGCCTTTTCTACTGTTCGATCTGGTTCCACCACCATTGCCGCCGTCTCCCCTTGCGGTCCGTCGAACAAACGATTGTGGTAAGAAAAATAGCTTGCAATTGGAAGCAAAGGTCAACTATTGCTCAAAGGTTGTTGGCATTGGTATCTAGGTTGCTGCTTGTCAAAGCTACATATGTACGCAAATGAATACTGCACAAATGCCACTAAAATCCGACCCTATCATCACTGTAATCTTGCTAAATTGACTGGATTAAATCAGACTCCTATTCTTGTAAAAAAAAAAATTTTAAATTCAACAACACCACCACCGCTCTTTCGGAGTTTATAAGTTGCAGGTGTTAAAACTTTCATGGTGAAAAAGAGAATAATGGAGAAATTCGAGGAAAATTGGAATTAGAAAAGTAGCAGTAGAAGCCAAGAGCAACAAGAGAAAGGGGAGGAGCTATCGAATGGAGTGGAAGATCTTTTCGTCGGGCCAGGATTCAATAATATTCACAGAGGTTGGTTCCAGAATGGCTAGGGGGATCATACGTGTTTGGATTTGAACTTTGATTAGGGTGGTGATGGTGATGGTGATGGTGATGGTGATGGTGCCGGTGTTGGGTGGGTAGTGTTGGGTGCCGGCGATGGTAGTTGGGTAGAGTGGTTTTAGTTTTGGGGAAGAAGGAGATGAAGGTAGGTTGTGATTTTATTTTTTGTTTTTTAATTTTTGATTTAATAGGAGAAATGTGGTTTGTCTAAAATGACTCTGCCTTATTTGGAGAAAATAATTAAGTTTTTTATTCTGGGAGTAATTGATGGTTTTGGTGGTCAAATTGAAGGAAATCATCATTTTGGACCTGAGCTGCGAATTCATTAAAAGTTTGGTACTCACGGTAGCACAAATGAAAGGTTTGGAAAAAGTCTACTATTAAATGAAAAGTTTAGTACCATGACTGCAATTCTCTCTATACATATGGCATTTAGTGAGTAAAATGCCAACCTATACACTTTTAAGTGAAATGCCAACCTATACACCTTTATCAAGTAGAATTACTTTTCGATGACCTAGTCAGGAACCTAATCTTTGTTGCTTGCAAACACTAGACGACTTCTTAAAGAGCTTCTGCATTTTAAGAACTCCTATCAAAGTTAGATCTTTTATAATCTTCTTTGAGGGAAGCAACAAGGACTTGATAACAGAATATTCTTCGATAAAATGTAAACGTAAAAATATGAACTTGCAACATCAATAAGTTTCAGCTCGGTCACCACTGTTCTATGAAAACAACAGAAGAAAACACCAAGATCAATTGAGAATCAATTACCTGAAGCTTAGTCAAAGTTAAGGAGAGGGATTTAAATATCCATAGAATGAAGAAAGCATCCAAAATTGCCACAGGAAGACCAAAGAAAAGTATAGCCCTTCCTGAGAGATCACTTGTAGCACCAACATTTTCGACCAGTTCAAGCACTTCAGATGCAACAAAGAAGGTTGTTCCAAGCATTACAACCTTTGATGTAAGGCCACCTAAAGTAGGTCTGACAACACCATAACCCATTGAAACCATCAGGATGATCAATCTTGAAATAGTACGTTTCACAGTTCCAGAGGAGACTGCCCACACAGTGATCCCAATTGGTCTAACCCCGGTTTCATTGAACTTGACATAATCAAAGTACCACAAGGCCATCTCAAACATTCCCAACGTTATTACAAGTGTAATAAAGTTTTGCAATGGAAAAACTTCTTTCCAGAATCTTGCATACTGTGAAAACCAGAAGATCCCAAGGACTACAAATGCAAGAGACATGAACCCATAGAAGTTCATAAGTGGTGCCATTCTACCGGGTAGGTAACCAGTAGGATTCTTCCAGATGGTTTTCCCCTCAAGAACAACATCTTTAAGATTTGGATCACAATGAATAAAATACAAATTGTACATTCCAGTTTTTGTGATTTGTATGGATCTTGGCTGCAGAATAGTCTCTGCCTTATCAACATCAAATGATGTATCATATACTTGAGGCCAACCAGGACTATTTGTAGATGGACGGTAAATGATTTGTCCTTGCTTACAGACTCCAAGTTTGGCAAGATCTCCTGTGCAGCATACAGCTCTTTGACCCCCATAGGCTGATCCCCCAATTGTTTCTCTATCATCCACCTCAAATAATATTGCATGAATTGCCCCTGAGCTGAAGTTTGAAAGCTCTTGAGGCCTCCTAAATATGATCTTCTCAAAACTGGTTTTGAACAAAAATAAAGGCCAATTGTCGCTTTGGAGTTTAAAACATCAACTCAAATAATAACTATCTTTCAAGAAACATAAATCAGGGAAAGCAGATTATCCAAATGGAAACCAAAATATAAATAGCATGAATGACCACTTGCTCTCAGCTCACAACTTTAAACTTGTTGATCTTGCAACAAAAGTCACTTTTTTATTATTCCGAATTTTTAATTGAAATACACCACTAGAAAAATTCACAAAGAAATGTTCATTCTTAAAGACTAATTATAAATCAGAATGCTGGTTATTATCAAAATATTTACTTTAAAAAAAAAATATTTTAATTTGAGAAGTTACCCTTCCCATAACCTTGTTGAAAGAAAAAAGGAACAGGAAAATGGTTTCCTTTTAAGTTCAATGCTCTTCACGTGTCTTACATGTTTGCTATCCACTTAATCTCCATAAAAATGGAAAATTAGTTGTACAAATTGAAATACACTTTTTGAGCTAACTGTAACAATATTAGGACAACCCCAGACGCAGAATTTTCGAACCTGAATATCTCTATTGAAATTTAAAGTGGATTTCGTAGGACTCAATTATGAAAGCTAAGTACACTTTCGATGCTCATTTATTTAAGTAGAAACGATTCAATTTGCACGCTCAATTAAAAATCCTCAAGATTGCATGATCTAATCCACCGCCAAAAACTGCTCTTCACTAAGCCCTTGTTTGGTGGAGATTAAAATCAATTTTTAGTAGCTTTTGATAAAAGTTCATGTAACGTGTCGTTGAAAGGTTGTCGTTGTTAAAATTAATTATTGATTACTTAGATTAAAACTCACTGCCGAGTTTAAAATTATAAACATAAACTCCAACCAGATCTCGACTCTGTACATCGTACAATAACTAAGAAGGTTCAGAATAAGCTACTTAGATTTGTTAATCATACAATTTCAGTAAAAATAAAAAAACATTAAACAAATTCAGTACTAAAAAAAATCACAATTCACCGTATGAAAGAGTCTCCGGAGGAAGACTCGTTGAGGGTCGGTGTAGAAGAGTAAGTTCCCTCGCTTCCGCCGTGAACCACGAAGGCATTGCCCTTGCTCACGAACTGCTCGCCGAAGTACTCATGTATTGAAGCGTCAATGCGCACGCATAGTACCGTAATAGCTAAGGAGAAAAATGTAACTCGATAATCCAACCTCACCATTGTTGTCGTGTGACTCACTTCAACTCAGCGAGTCTGGATCTGCACTGCAGTACAACAAATGGAGAGCGAGGAACTGAGGGAGGGAGTGGCAAACGACAAGACTAGTGAGTGCGGTCAAGTGTTTAACTATGGTTAGCTATTGACTCATCAAAGAACAGGCTGAAAATGATACGCTGTGACGCACGTTACGTTATGCTAAACATGCACCCAATTGAAATCCAATTTGGATTAGGGTGCAATTAGGATTGGCAATCATTCGAGTAATTTCTTTTACTTCTATCACGATTGAAATTTACCATGGATTCACAAATAATCACTATTTTATAAATATTAGCGTATAAATATCGTTGTTGAGAGTCTGCCTGTTTGACAACTATGGAAGTGTTTGAGCCATGTTATTTTAAAAAAATATATATTCTGAAATAGTAGATTGATGGAGAATGTATGGTTGAATAAGAAGGAAAAATTATTAATGTGATTTAAAATAATATTTCTCATCATATCAATAAATTTTCCTTCTTTTCAACCACACATTTTTCATCAATCTATTATTTAAAAATACATTCTTTCAAAATAATGTGGTTCAAATACACCCTCGATCTGATTTGATTCTTAGGATTTCCTAGTCAAGTATTTGACTTGTGATTCAAGTGCTGCAATTTGTACTACCGGTTGCAGCTGATTGTGACTAATAAATTGCTATTAACCCGGTCCAGTTGATTGTGTTAAAAACAAGTTGGTGCTGTCGGTCAGCTTTCTAAACTGCTGAATGCTGATTGATCAAATCATTGTTGCCATGGAATTAATTAGTAAACATGATATTTAAGCAAGGAATTAATAAGTTGATAGGTCTATTTTGTTGAGAATTCAGATCGATCCCTAGATTTGTCTACCGAATTTTCATACTGAGAATTTATTTTCGAAGCTAAAAATATACTAAAAAATAGCAATACAAATATTTACGTGAAGAATCACTAAATACAAACAGAAAAGGGAAAAATCGATGCCTACAATCAGGGATGGACCCAGCACCCAGCCATGGGGCGCGACTACGCGTACTTGGCTCCGCCGGACCGACGAAGCAGTTGGGAATTTCGCCAGTTCGCCGACAACTTCCGTCTTGCTGCTTCATGGTCTTCATCCCTTCTACCTTCTTTTTTTTCTCTCTCTTTCTTTCTTTATTTGTTTTTTGGGTGAAATTGGGTCAATTTGGCCCAGCCCATAATCTTCTTTTTTTTTTGAAATTGGGCCAATTTGACCTGGCCCATTATCTTTTTTTTTTTTTAATTGGATTGAGTCATTTGTTCTGGGTCACAATGGTAAATGACCAAATGACTTCAGTCTTCAGGCCATCATTCCAAAATCGAAATACGTCCCCAAATTCGTGAGGATTCATCTTCACCAATTTCCAATCTCTCGACTCTCGCCCAGTCGCCCGTCTGTCGCTATCGCCTGCCACCACTAGTCCGACCAACCCGTCGTCAGGTTGCTACCGTCCGTTTCGAGTTTTGGTGAATTTGAAACCGTAAGTTGTTTTTGGGTATTACGTGTGTCATTTTTTAAGTGTTTGTGAATTATTTTGGTCATGTCATATTCGATGTTAAATCATGAAATTTAAGTGCAATGAAATTCTGAAATAGACTTCGTTTGTCTGATTTCTTTGCTAATGGTTTAGGTATACTTAGTTCTTATGCAAATTGCAATCAGTAAATTTGTTGTCTTATGATGTAGTGCATTGATTTGAAATGAGAAATTAGTTGTATTATTGGTCAAAAAAGGTTGAACAATCTAGAGAATTTTAGTAAAAATCGTTATTTCTTATTTTCGTGTTGATTGTGTATATATACTGTACAAATATGAATATACAAGGAAAGTAAATAAACATAATTCCTAGAAATCGATTTTTCCAAATATAAATACAACTATATAAGGTAACATCTCCCCTCAAATTGATGCGGGGAGATCAACCGGCAGCAATTTGTCAACAAGGAATTGATGCCGCAGTCGAGTCATTGCTTCCATGAAATATCGGCTACCTGAAGATCAGAAGAAATGTAGGGAAGAGATATCACTTGATTTATCAAAGTGTCACGAATAAAGTGACAATCAACTTCAATGTGTTTGGTGTGTTCTTGAAAAACAAGATTGCCTGCAATCTGAATAGCACTAGTGTTATCTGAATGGAGAGGAATAGGATGAGCATAAGGAAACCCAAGCTCTCCTAGAAGACCACGCAACCAAATAATCTCATAACAAGTGGTAGACATGGCACGGTACTCAGCCTCAGTAGAGGATTTTGAAACACGATCTTATTTCTTACATTTCCAAGAGATTAAAGCATCACCCAAAAACATACATCAGCCCATAGTAGAACAATGGGTATTTGGACATCCAGCCCAGTCAGCATCACTGTAGGCTAAGAGCTGAAGAGAAGACCCTTTAGGGAAGAACAACCCACGAGTAGGAGATCCACGGAGATACGAACAATACGGAGAACAGCCGCAAGATGAAGATGTCGAGGGGAAGACATAAATTGGCTAACCTGATGAACGGCATAAGAGATATCGGGGCGAGTAGTGGTCAAATAAATAAGACTCCCGACTAGACGACGATAAAGGGTAAGGTCTTCCAGAAGATCCCCTTCATCTTTCTTGCACTTCACATTGACCTCCATAGGAGTATCGATGGAAGAAGAATCTTCCAAACCATCCAATGCAACAAGATCTTGAACATATTTATGCTGGTTTAAGAAAATACCTTGAGCCCGATGATGAACTTCTAGGTCCAAGAAGTATGTGAGTTGGCCGAGATCTTTCATGTGAAAAGTGGCATGCAATAACTGTTGAAGCTTAGAAATGAAACTATCGTCCGTGCCAGTAATAATGATGTCATCCACGTAAACCAATAGAAGTACAATACCCAAAGCCAATATGTGGAGGAAGAGAGAAGAATCATACTGACTTTGTGTAAAACCAAAAGTGATGAGCGTGTCACGAAACTTCTCAAACCAAGCCCAATCAGCCTGCTTGAGTCCATACAAAGAACAGCGTAGCTGACAGACGTCATTAGGAGAAGAAGTCATACCAGAGGGAAGCTTCATATAAATTGCTTCGTGAAGATCGCCATGAAGAAAGGCATTCTTCACATCCACCTGACGAAGTTTCCAAGATTGGGAGGCAGCAATAGCTAAGACTGTCCGCACTGTGGTCATTTTGGCAACATGAGCAAAAGTCTCTTCATAGTCAACCCCATATTCATGTATATTACCCAGAGCTACAAGATAAACCTTGTACCGATCTAAAGAGCCATCAGAACGGAGTTTCACAGAGAAAACTCATTTACTCACAATAGGTTTCACCGTAGGGGGACAAGACACAACGTCCTCAAGTACCTAAAGTTCTGCTTTCACTGCATTTTGTCAACACTCATGTTCAATGACCTATTTGTAAGAATAATGGATGGAAATAGCAGATAAAGTAGATATAAGAGAGACAGGAGATGAGAAACCATACCGATCAGGTGGTCGAGAAGGACGTGTAGACCTACGAAGACAGGTGGGAACCGTAGTAGGATCAGGTGTCGGGTCGAGTTTAGGAGGGGGCACAGAAGAGGCGACACCGCATGCACGATTGTGTCGTTCATAGACAAGTCCAGGTTTAAAATGTGCCACAGGAGCAGTAGAATCAAAAAAGGTAGGTGGGACAGAGAAAGGTGTAGATGGTAGCGTAGTATGAGATTGAAAAAAATATTGATGTTCAAGAAAAACCACATTCCTAGAGATACGGATGCGTTGAGCATGAGGATCATAACAAACATAGCCCTTTTGAGAGACAACATAACCAAGGAAAGCACACTTAACTAATTGAGCGGTAAGCTTATGACACTCATAAGCAGGAAGGTGCATGAAACAAACACAACCAAATGTATGCAGATTGGAGTATGACGGTGAATATCCGTACATCCGAAAGAATGGAGAGGCATGATTTAAAGTGGGAGATGGTAAACGATTAATCAAATGAACCGAAGTGGAAAGTACTTCACACCAAAAACGAGAAGGTGCAGATGAGTCAAGTAAAAGAGTTCGCACCATATCAAGAAGGTGGCGATTCTTTCTCTCAACAACACCGTTTTGCTACGACGTCGAAGGACAAGAACGTTGGGAGACGATACTCTTAGTTTGGAGAAAGTCTTGAAACTCATTGGACATATATTTCCCTCCAGAATCAGATCACAAGATTTTCATGCCGCTAGAAAATTGAGTTTCAAGAAAAGCAAGGAAACGTCGAAAGACTGAAAAGACATCGACTTTGGCCCTTAAAAAATAAACCCAAGTAAAGCGACTAAAATTATCAATAAACGTAACAAAGTACTTATAACGGGCGAAAGAAATAATAGGAGAAATCCCCCAAACATCACTATGAATAATATCGAAACATTGGGAGGCACGAGACCCATGGGAGAGAAAAGGTAGAGTTTTGCTTTTGCCAATTTTACATGCAGTACAATCAAATGAAAGATCAGAAGAACATGTTTTATTACCCAATAAGGCAGAACGTAATAAAGTACGAAGTACATCAGAGTTTGGGTGGCCTAAACGTTTATGCCATAATTTAGAATCAATACTAAAAGCATTACATGCAAAGGAAAGTAAAGGAAAACCGGGGAAAGGAGAAAGATGCAAAGGAAATGGGCGTCCCACTTTAGGCCATGTCGCGATCGTCTTCCTGGACATCGGATCCTGCACAACACAACCAAAGAGAGAGAGAGAGAGAGAAGTGACATCAAAATTATGACCAACTAATTGGCCAACCAAAATTAAATTTGTAGAAAGGTCAGGAGACACAAAAGCATTAGTTAAGGAAGAGGAAAGGTCATCAACAGCGCGGATAGGGAGAGAACTGCCATTAGCAGTATGGATTTGGAGATTTCCATCATAATCACTTAGATTGGAAAGATGACTAACCGTATTGGTCATATGATTAGAGGCGCCGGAGTTAAAAAACCAAGGCTTAGAAGAGGTTGTATTACCTGAGAGGTCAAAAGCAGAAAAGGTAGAATTGATCATTTGTTGTACCATTTCAGGGATAATAGTAGAAGCAGAAGCGGGAGTAGGAACAACGCGTGAGGTAGTAGGCAATGTCGTAAAGCTAGAGGTAGCAGTGGAGGCATGATAGGCAGCAGTAGGCTTCCTTGCAGGTCGAATGGGACAAACAGTAATGTGATGACCCGGTTTCTTGAAATAATGACAGAGTTTCTTATGACAATCTCGAGCAATGTGACCAAAAGCTCTACAAATATGATACTATACAACACGCATGTCTCTACCATTATTCCTCACTTGTGCTGCATAAGCCACAGTAACAGAATCATTAACAGTATCCCTCTGTTCCATGGTAGTCTGGGTGACAATACGTTGCTCCTCACGAAGAAATTCACCCAAACAAGTGTCGAGAGATGGTACAAGATAATGGTTCATCAAATTAGATCGTACAGCCTCAAAGTCAGGACGTAGCTTCATCAACAATCGGTCCCTCTTGCTTGTCTCATGCACTGATTGAACAACAGAAAGAGTTGTAGCTAGAACATCAGCATAAACTATATCCGAATTTTCTGGCCAAAGATTTTGAACACCCGAAAAATATTCTTCAATGGATAGGCTTCCCTGAGTAAAATTAGACATTTCAAACTCCAATTGAAAACGTCTAGCTGTATTGTTCTTCTTGTAAACCTTGCCAAGATAAGCCCACATATCAGCAGTTTTTGTAAGGTCTTAGATTGAGAATGAGGTGGGGTTCAACCGAACTAGGATCCAGGTCATAACCCGAGCATCCTTGATTTNCAGCCCAAAGATTTTGAAAACCTGAAAAATATTCTTCAATTGATAGACTTCCTTGTGTAAAGTGAGCCATTTCATACTCCAACTGAAAACGTCTAGCGGTATTGTTTTGTTTGTAAACCTTGCCAAGATAAGCCCACATATCAGCAGCAGATTTGTAAGGCCTTAGATTGAGAATGAGTTGAGGTTCGACCGAACTAAGCATCCAAGTCATACCCCGAGCATCCTTGATTTCCCACTTTGATAAAGCGTCGGCATCGATTGGAACATGGTCACTGCCATCAAGATGACCCCACAACTCTTTACCTTTGACAAATAATTGAAATTGGAACTCCCAAGCCGAGTAATTTTTTTCCATTAAAACGAATAAGAAATGAGTCTAACTTGTCATATGACATTATGAAATAAATATCCAACTCAATAACGAGACCCAAATAACAAAGAATGGCCCAAAGAATTAAATAACCAAGAGAGGCCCAAAAGAACCCAAATAGGAAATACTGGCCTAAATGAAGTGCCCAACCAAAGTGAACTGCCACAGAGAGAATCCAGAGAGACCCAGTCACAAGAAGAACCAAAGAAGACCCACATAGTGAAAACACCGAACCCAGGGAAGACTTCAACAGACAAGAACTCGTTGGAACTAGAACCCGTAGAAGACGATTGAAAATCTACGGGTAACGGGCTCGAGCGATGCCCACCACACTGTACCAAAACCCAGTAACGACCAGCAACAGAACCAGGGGCACACACTCGCGACTTGACCAAGACCGAAACAGCGAGCCCAACCCGGAACTGGTGGTTCGATCGCGACCAAAACAGAATGGTCCGATCTCGACGAGCTCAATACAAAACCGGAGGGACGGATCAGAAAAAAAACACACCCGATAAGAACTTAGAACCTCCGCTCTGATACCATGTCAAAAGAGGCTGAACAATCTAGAGAATTTCTGTAATTCGTGTTGATTGTATATATATATATATATTGTACAAATATGAATTTACAAGGAAAGTAAATAAACCTAATTCCTAGAAATCGGTTTTCACAAATATAAATACAAATATATAAGGTAACATTATTATCATTTATCATAAATTTGAAATGAGATTATATCATATGACGTATGAGATTATGAGACATTAGTTCACTGATTGTCTGATTTATGTGTTACACACTTGCACTATTTTAATTTAGGGTTTAGGTTGATTGAGCTCATGTTTGGTACACATTAAAATTTTCATTTTCATTTTTTTACTCATTTTCAACCACATATTTTTCAATAAAATAATATTTTCCATCACATTAATAACTTTTTTTTTCAATCACACATTCTCCATCAATCTACTATTCCAGAATACATTTCAATCTACTATTCCAGAATACATTATTCTAAAATAATGTGGCTCAAACACACCCTTGTGATTTGGATTTTGGCTCATTTTCCATTTGGGACTTACGATCTCAATTCTCTGCTATGAATTTAATCAAGAGTGACTTGCGCAACAAAAATGAGAGACGACTGGTTGAATGAAAATTTGGTGGTTTATATGGAGAAAGAGATTTTTGAAAAAATTGAGAATGAGGCAATATTGCAACGTTTTCAAAACATGAGATCCCGTAGAATACAGTTGTCTAAGAT
>CAIGRH010300297.1:2234-19637 GCA_903798295.1 Fraxinus nigra | reverse complement strand
TCCACCAAAGTTGATAAGGAAGAAAGCAAAGAACATCTACTGCTAGAGCACCCGTCATATTCTAGTGTTGCATTTAGGAGAATGCCCTTTGGACTATTAATGCACCCGTCATATTCTAGTGTTGCATGATGGCTATTTTTTATGGTAGAGCATTATATCCTAGGTATTTATGAATGATTTTTTAGTTTTTACCCAACGATGTAAGGAAGAAAATATTGTGCTCAATTGGAAAAATTGTCACTTCATGGTAAAGAAAGGGATAGTTTTGGGACATTAGATTTCCACCCAGGATAGAAGTTGACAAAATAAAGATACAAGTAATTGAAAAATTGTAGCCATCGAGTTCAGTTAACAGGATCAAAGCTTTATGAAATATGGAAGATATTATAGGAGGTTCATCAAGGATTTTCTAAAATTACATAGGCATTATGTAGCTTATTGAAGAAGAGTGTGTCATTTAATTTTTGTGATTAGTGTCTCATAGTTTTTAACACTTTGAAAGAAAAGTTGATAATCGAATTGGGACTTATCACTTGAGATGATGTGTGGACAATGTAGGGAAAAAATTATACGTGTCATACACAGTGCCAGCAAAATATTTACAGATGTTGAGATCGATTATGCTGCCACTAAAGAAGATATGCTAGCGATAGTCTTTGCCATTGACAAATTCTCTTCTTATTTGATTGGGTCAAAAGTAATAATCTACATGGACTACATTGTATTGAGGTATTTGTTTGGGAAGAAAGATGCTAAACCACATCCTCTAGGCTTGAGGTTTGGCAAAAAACATCCTGCTTGCGTCTAGGTGGAAAATAGACAATCAATTCTATGTTGACCGTCTAAGGTGCACGTTTTGTTTTTTTTTTTTGACAGGTGATATTTAAGTCTAGCTCAACAAAATGTGCAATCCCTTAAAAAGGAAGTAAGTCCGCACTATAGCCAAAATGCAGCCTACGAACATAGGTCTTTCAACCGACAAACAAAAATGATTGATTCAGAGATTTAGAAATATGTTTCATCAAAAACTTGAAAAATACGTATATAGTTCTAATAACTATTCAAGTTATGTGTTATTTTATTTATTGGTATACAATAATTAAAATAATATCAAAAACCAAAAAACGTCTTATTATGAATAGGCTTCAACTTATCATGCCTTTCACCTTCTACAACCTCGATTTGAGTGATATTTAGCCCTTACTTGGTATTATTTTTTAAAACTCATTTTTACTTAAACTTGTTTTCAACTACACATTGTACTCACAACTTTATCAATTTTTCAATCACGCATTTCATCAATTTTACTAAAAATTCGATTTTTATCCAAATCAAACAGGGACTCATTAGTGAAAAATTCAATGTTCATTTAATAAAATTATCCTTAGGGGTTGAGAATAAAGAACCTAAAACATATGATTACTATACTGAGATAGAATTATAGATATAAATTCTTTTAGATATTTTGAGTTAAAAGTAATGATTCTTTCAACTAATAGAATATTATTGAAATTTGATTGAAATGTATTATCAGAGGACTTTCAAAATCTAACACTATCAAAGATCACCACAACTTTTTAAAATATTTCAATATTAAGGTCCGATTGAAAATGATTTTAGATCTCAACTTCTAAATTCTTATTTTCAAACAATCTATCATTATTTTGTGTTTGATAAACTTAAAAACTAATTATTGAAGCATTTTTATCATAAGGAAACAAAAATTGAGATGCATCAAAATAGTTGTTTTCTGATATTCTGCTTTTTACTTTTTCAGTTACATATCAATAAAATACCAATTCTAACACCAACTAATTAAAATAATTCGTTTTGTGTTATATAGTTTATTAGTATTCCAATAATAAAGTAATTTACTTGAATACTTTCTATTGCATAACTATGCTTTTATTTTGTAATTTTATAAATTTTGAAATTTAATTATTACTTTCATTTTAAAAAAGCTATAGAGAATACATTACGAAAGAAAAATATTTAAATAATGTTACATATGCTATAAAAAGTGAAAAATAAATTATACAACATTAATGTTGGGAGAAAACAATTCGCCCATATGAGTTGATTATCCGACTCGGATTACATGGGAGTAGTTTGGAGGGAGAAGTTGAGGTTTCGAATTTGAAAATATAACCTCCCACCACCTCTAACTTCCATAATACACTCTCTTCGCCAAAAACCATGCAAGAGACAATACAAAATTTGTATGTGAAGAAAATGGTGAAAAACACATAAGGGTTGTGACTTATTTGGGAACATTTACATCTCTAAATTGGTACTTGGGTTTTAACTATTAAATTCCTTTCTTTGTGATTGAATTTCTGACCAAAAGGCGGGTACAAGACGGTGTGGAAAGCAAGCAAATTAAAGGCAAGTAACTCAACCTCATTTTTGCGATTTTAAGTAAGTTTTACCACTCCAAACTTGATAGGAAGTGTGCTAGTATGATTTACATTGGTATCAAAGCCTAAGTAGATTGTTTTCTTGCTTAATTTCGTGTTGAAAATGTTTTAATATGATAAAATGTACGTAAACCAGTTTTCTTTCAAGGATTGAAAATCTTTAATGACAACTTTTGATATACTCCATATAAATTTATGAAATTTATACCATATGTTCAAGATAGTATGAAGAACATTTCTGTGAAATTTCATATTATTTGGATTTATATCTTTATATTTTGGGAGATAAATCGAACCCTAGTTGTAAAACTTGAAACTTCATCAAATGATAACTTCTTGTACGTTGAGTTTCATACTGCTCATTTGGTATGCTGGATAGATTTTCTCAAGACCTTTCCAACGGTATTAAAAAAAACATTAATTTTAGTCTTGAATTGAAGAAGTTATGGCATCCCGAAATTTAAAACAAAATTTGAAAAAAAAAATTAAAAAAATACACATTATAAACACAATGAATAGTACCCATTTTTCCATTTTCAATCTAAGTCGATTCTGTCCGCGGAACACACATCCTTAAAAGTTGATGTTGTAATTTTTGATCACACAGATGAACTCAGAACGTCAAAATTGATCCAATGGAGGAATCAAGATTATTTCTTGACATCGGATAAGCGTGTGCTAATGTGTGTGTGGTGGGGGCACGCTCTGGGGGCGTTGTTTATTATATTAAAAAAATAAAATATTTTCATTTTGAAACGATTTTGACTCATATTTTAAATAGGATTTAGAATATTCAATTAGGTCCTTGAAATATTCTTGATTTTTATATGCACTTAAAATTAATTTTTTAGATAATCAAAAACATATTTTTTTTATTTTATGATCAAAATAAATTTATAAAAATTATTAAAAAAATGGACTTGATTAAATTCTGAGTTTTTTCATAATAAAAATCAAGAATAGTTGATAAGTGATATTTGCCTCGTAGAAGTGATTTTTTGAAGTACTCTCATTTTTTTAAATAAAAAATAAGTCGAAACTATTTAAAATATCACATTTTATATACATTCACAAGTTGTCTAGGTATTGATTAAGTTATGTGATTCGTTATAACTTGTTTTCAATTTTTGTGCTTGATTATATAAACTGGATTAATGTGCACGTTTAGCATCCTTAAAGGAGATGCTAGTAAAGCAAGGGGATGTGGAGCGTATTGAAAAATTACATGCTTATCGAAACTACGAAATGGATTCACGACATAACCTGGTACAACACATAAAATATCTCAAAACAATGCATCGAAAAGTGATGCATTTGAGACAACTTATATGTAAGGTAGAAAGCATGTATAATCTAATAAGAACTCTTAATAAATATTGACATTATATTGTTATTGAAGTTCTAGATAATTCACCACCTCTAGCCTACATCTATCTAATCAGGATTTTGATGAGGAAATAGAATAAAGAAAATGAGAATTTTGTAGTCAGTTTATCTATGTATAGTTAGTTCAAATTGTTGAACAATATTTATTTAATATCTTTTTCATGTTTAGTAGTTGTATAAATAAGTTTAATAGATCACATGCACATATTTGATATTTTGTAAATTATATATATGTTTTATAATTATTAAATATTGTTAAAATGTCTTGCTTACTTTATACATGCATGATTGTTTAATTGAGTGAGTGTTCCAAGGCCGAAATACTTTTAAGGCTCCATTTGATACATATTATTTTCCATGGAAAATGAAAACTTTTATAGTGTTTGATAGGTAAAAAATTTTCGGAATTTTTTTTTTCTACCTTTCCTTATTTTCCACATTTTTTAGGAAAATAAGTTCTTGATATTTTGGTTGGAAAAAAATTCCCTAGATTTTTTTATATTTTTTTTTCAATTGGAAAAAATTCTAGACAATTTGTTTATTGAGAATTTTCTTGCAAAACAAAGTCAAACGAATGGTATTCGGTATGATAATTTTTTTGGCAATTGGAACAAACTCTAGATCCAATGGTAGAAAAAAAATTATCAATTTAATGGACAATTTTCATAAAAAACAAAGACAAACAGACACCATACTTTAAACATTTTCCATGGAAATTATACCAATCAAACACAATTAATTACAATTCTCAGTAAAACGATTTTTAGGCAAATAATTCCATATAAAACATTTTCTTTCCACCCATTTTCCACATTTGTAATCAAACGAACCCTAAGTAATTCTGACTTAGAATTTATAATTTTAAATTATGAAATTAATTTTGTGATAATGTAACATTAGGATAATGAACAATGATTGAGAACTTAGTGAACTTTTGACTCCACGTCTAGTGTTGATTATTATAAAACTTAATTTGCATGAGTGCAAAATGATGTGGGCATAAATGGACATTTATATGATTGTCTCTAAAATTTTACAAACCATAGCATCCAAGAATATCATGTCTGACCTTAATAAATGTGACAAATTAAATGGGGATAACTATAACACTTGGCGCCATAAAATTTGCAATGTGTTGGAATAATAGGATTACCTTGAGGGCATTAATCATGTGATGGAAGACCCAGTGGTAGGTCAGACTTCTCAATAGAGAAGAGATCAAGAAACTTACTAGACATGAAAAATAAAGATTCCATGGCTCGTACAATTTTGTTTAGTTCCGTTGGACAATCTCATTCACTAGTGTGAGTAGTTCCTGACTGCTCAATACATCTACACATATTTGAGAGTACTAGTGTGATTAGACTCAAACAACTGACTATTAAGTTTGACACTTAATGAAACTTCATAATCACAACATCATACAACATGTGAGGACCATGTCTATTATGATTAGGAAGCTAAAGTTGACCAGTTACATACTCTTTAATGAGCAACAAGTTTAGGCTTCAACTATCAAGTGCTGAATCACTTTGCTCGAGAATGCCCTGAGCCAAACAAGGTAGCTCTTGTAAATATTTCTTCTATTGTTGTTTATGTTTTGAACGTTGTTATGCTAACTAAATTTTATTCTATGTGGATTGTAAACTCAGAAGCGACAAACTATGTAACTAGGGATCGAGAAGCATTTGTGGAGTTCCTTCGATTTTCAGTTGGTACAAAGTGGATTTATGTCGGCAACGATAATAGAGTGGAATGAAAGGGATCGGTACATGCAAGTTACATTTGAGTGGTGGCTGTACTATTCTTCTTCATAATGTCCTGTTTGTACCAAGGATACGAATGAACTTAATTTCTGTTATTGTTTTTTAAGATTAGGTTTCAATTTGAACTTTTGTGGTACTACTATTCGTATTTGTAATGGTAATGAATATTATGGATTTGGATATGTAGTGGTGGTTTCATAGTCTTGGATTGTGATCCAAATACTTACATATGTTGATCATTATTTTTCTATGAATGTATCTACTTCTTCTAAAGATTTGAATGCTGATACATGTGTATGACATGCTAGATTAGGACATATTGGGCAAGAAAGAATGAATAGGTTAGCTAAATAAGGTTTGCTAAGTACAGTCTCTAAGATTTTGTTAACTACTTATGAACATTGCCTAATCGAAAAAATAACAAGAAAATCATTCGGTAAAGTCTTAAGAGCTGAATTTCCATTGCAGTTAGTCCATTCAAATATATGTGAACCTATAAATGTGAGGGCAGGACATGGAGCCTCTTATTTCATTACTTTTATAAACGATTTCACATGGTATAATTATGTCTATTTGATTTCTCATAAATTAGAGACATTAGGGTGTTTTAGACGATATTTAAATGTGGTAGAAAATCAAGTAAATAGAAAGGTGAAAGCCTTAAGAACTGATCGGGGGTGTGAATAGATCCGAAGAGTTCAAAGAACTATGTAATGATAAGGAAATCATTAGGCGGTTAATCATTCCTAATACACCACAACAAAATAATATTGCTGAGAGAAGGAATACAACATTGTTAGAAAAGGTAAAGTCCATGATGGCACAGGTTAACTTACCCATTTCCTATTGAGAGGATGTTTTGTTAACTGCGACCTTTATTCTAAACAGAGTTCCCTCTAAATTGATAGCTTACTACATCGTATCAGTTTTGGACAGGTAGATCCCCTGATTTGAGTTATCTTAGATTCTAGGGATTAGTTACCTATATCCATGAATCCACAAGCAAGTTTGAAAAAATTGGGTCCGCGAGGCAACAAATGTATCTTTATAAAATACTCAGACAAATCCAAAGGATATGTGTTCATAGGTGAAAATAAATATGGACTATAATTGAGATAGAGTCACGTAATGTGACATTTCTTGAAAGTGATTTTCTTAGCATTTGAGAAATTAAAAAAGGACAACCTTTGTTTGAATTAGATGATAAAGTTGTACTTGATAGGTCAACTGAGGTGCAAGAGGAAACATTTCCACCCGTTGATCCAACTAAGAACAATTTATCTATAAGTGATAGGGTCACATTGGAGCATTCACTTCGTAAGACTACTAGAAAAAGCATGCCTAAATGTCATTTCGAGATTGAAGGGCAAGTTTTCATAGGATTTCCAGAAAATGACAAAAAACTAAAATCGGGTTAAAAAACTCTATCATAACCTACAAAGAAAAAGTGAAAGAATACAAATGGAAGAAGAGATTGAGTCTATGAAATCAAATCTAGTCTGGAACTTGATTAATCTTTCAACTAGTATAAGAGCTATTAGGAGCAAATGGGTTCTCAAAATAAAGCAAGAGCTGATGTGACTATAAAGTGGTGTAAGACTCGCTTGGCAGCAAATGGTTATACTCAACAGGAGGTAATAAATAATAAAGAAACCTTTTCACCAGTAGTGATATTTACTTCAATTTACTTACTCTTAGCCATAGTGAAACATTTAGCCCCTGTTTGAAACCCTTTTTTTGTCCAATTTCTATTTCTACTACAATGATGTAATGAAGAAAACGCCAATTTCTTTCCAATCACATTTCCAATGTGGTGGGACCCACGTATTTAACAATGAAATTTATTCTGACAATTTGAGATAAAGCAGTTGCTAAAGTTGACTATTCTTAGGCACTTTAATTGCTTTTCCCAATATTGCCCTCACATGTGTTGGTGGAATACTTTCCATTTGTTTTTGCTAAAAATTGAACGTGCAAAATAAGAATTGAATTGAATGCAGGTTCATCAACTACTCATTATCTCAACTTCACCGAATTGAATTTATGCATGTTCGTCAGCTCATTATGTCAACGTCGCCCACATTATTTTAATCTAATCATGTAATAAATAAAAACAAACGAAAATGACTTGGTTGAAAAAAAATAAACGACTACGCATACATCGAAATGTGGCCAAAACCGTTAAACTAATACAATACGACCCTAATCAATTCGTTCGCGATCCACAACTACTAACGTAATGCCTGCGCCATGTAATCACGTAGTTGCATCCACGGCATGTCCTCTTCAACTATTGCATCTAGCTCCGCGACAATTTCATCATCTTCGTCAGGTAGATCTATCTCGACTTCATCATCATCTACTTCTTCGGCTCTACGAAAACCCTCATCCAGTCGACCGTTTCTCCGAAGAAAGTTATGTATACCCATTGTGGCCACGACCACAGCTATTTGCACTCTTATATTATACCCAGGCATGCGATCAATTATCTTCCATCTTTGTTTCCAAACACCGAATGCACGCTCAATAACGTTGCGGCATGATGAGTGATGAAAATTGAACCACTTCCGTGCATTTCAGAAACGACGACATTGTCTTTCCCTCGCATTGTTGAATTCTTGAAAATGATATCTGATATCATATCCCTTATATGGAGCCATGTACCCAGGCCTATGTGCGAAACCAGAGTCCACCAGATAGTATTTACCGCTCGCGGGTTGGGGAAAATTGATTTCCTGACTATGTACAACACGAGCCAAAATGCGGCTGTCGTGGGTATTCCCGGTGGTTCCTTGTAGGACAAACGTGAAACAGAGATTGAAGTACAGGCGGCCAGTACATTCTGGGTTGGAATTCTCTTTCTTCCAATGTAATTCTCTTCCATTATGGGGCAGCACGACTTGCACACGAGTTCCATCTATCGCATCAATGCAATCCTGTAACATTAAAATTTATCAATACAACATCAATTCATCAACACGGTACATGTCGTACCATCTACGACGTTAATAAAATAACCTTGAAAAGAGGATATCGTTCCACGTTTGGATAATGGTGAGTTGTCCATTTATTGTACTGCGGATCTGGTTTAATCATGGTCACCGCGAAAGCCAGGCATGCACACAAGACCTTCTTAAAGGAATGGTTGATCGTCTGCAACGAATGGTCGAAAAGCGTTTGAACTTGCCGATATCCTTTGCCGCGTGATAGAATACACAAGAACATTCCCACCTGTTCGTATATGTCAATGTTCGCGCTGCTAGAAATTCCGTACTCGTCGCGAAGTATGTGAGTGAAGTATATAAACATTGGCGGGTACATCCTAAACTCCTGGAAACACGTTTGTGGATACACATGCAAATTTTGTAGCATAAAAATGTGGCCACATCGCGTTGTCGGAATTAAAAATCGAAGTGCTCTGTCGGGTGCCAAGTATTTTTGAACAAATCGCTCGGCAATTCGAAAGTACTGAAGCCATGTCATAATGTCCTCCTGTAACTGCCCCATGACATCTTCATTAGAACTCGTATGTTCATCAGACATCAATTGAATGTCACAGTCTGTCTCTGAAATTGTGGACACATCAGACGTATCCGACATATTTGGCCAAATTTATTGCTGATCTATAGAAATTTCAAATGTTGGAGAAACAATGGAGAACTCTATACTTTTTAGTACTGCAATTTTGTGTTTCTCGTGCATTTCAATTTTTAGAGGTGAAACCACATGAGTAATTATGTCAAACAGAAGTGGTTGTTGAATATTTCATTTGTACTTTTTGTTTTACTTATACCTTTAAGGTACATGTACTATTGGTATGTTGACAAAGTTAATATTTATCACTATTGGTTTGTTGACGATGTAAAGCAAAAGTGGGATAAATAATTTGCAGTTTCAAAACATCAGGAATTGTTCCCTGCAGTACGAGCACTATTGCTTTGTTGAAAAATTGAAAGCATGCAAAAATCCAATGCAGTGAACTGATGATACATAGAACATAAATTCAAATGGAACAATGATACACGAAGTTTTACATGAAATAAATATGAAAACGCAGGTGATGTACACATGAAATCGAACGACGACAATGGAAAAACCATTACAAACTAATCGCAAACATCCGAAAAAATTATTCACTCCTTACAGTTAAGGGAAATATTATCTCGCTCGTGACAATATTCCATGTATTTAAATCTCAAGTACGGTGTTTTTGCAGCACAGTAAGAGTTACGGTTATTTTTGTCCCGTAGGAACCATAAAGCAAAGAGGTGTAGCCGATCACCTTCCATAACATGACCGGACGACAAAAGATCGTCGACGCATTCGTCGATTGTCATTCCTACCTTACGGTGCGAGCTCATAATTGACGCAAGATCCATTCCAACACTAACCATGTGCTCAAGCGAAGCCGAAATCTCTCGGGCACCGTACATTTTCTTCTTTGCTTTTCCCTTCCTGAGTTTGCTTTTTCTTTTGTCCCCACTATGGGGTCCAGATCTATGCATGGATGATGGAGCTCGACCTTCGACTGGGCTGCCACTGGAATCTGTTGCCTCCGCGTTAATGGGAAACTTGTCACCTCCTAATTCTCTGTAGCTGTCGGTGCCCAAATCAAAACCACGATGTGACAACTTTGTTAGGGACAACGCATACTTGGTCGAGTTGCCGGTGTCCCCAAACAATTTGCCATACGTGTCATAGATCTCGCTACAGTTGAAGTCTCTATACTTCACGTACTTTGGGTTCTCCTGCATAGAGAGGTTGACGACAAATAACGTTGGCATGCAAAAGAAAAAATCACTAGTACAGTTACATTGTATCCATGGGCAAAAAAATATATGTCCGATTGGGAATGCAGGCAAATCAGGAGTTTTCCTTACTGGTTATCACTTATTGTACATAAATTGGAGATGCAACAATTTGTCGTTCATCATGCTCTCATTTATACCAACACAACTAACATCATTATAAACAACAAATAGCAACTCGAAAATGGAAAACTAACGTTGTGAGAAATAATCCATCTACCTATATTGGATGGAGTCCAGTATCTCATGTTTTACTGCTTCATTTATATCCGCATGATTTGGTGCAGACAGAAGAAAACAATTACCTTAATTTTATTATCCCACCAATGATCCGGGGCATGAATTTGTCCGGTACCGGAGCGGTACTCAAATCCAGTGCAGCGTAGCAACTCAAACAAGAGCTTATGATCTGCACGTAGTTTATTCCAGTAATTCTTCATATGCGTCGTAGTCCAGTCATTTCCAGTCGAGGCGTTGAACATATTTGATATACGTTGCCATCCTTTTGAGGAGAACATTTGCCTCTTCGGTGGCCTTCTGCTATGACAAGTTCACAGGTGTCAATGAATATTTTATGCTTTGTCTAGTTCCACCTCACTGTCTTACGCACCACGCCTTGTGCTGCCTGGGACTTGGAAGAAGCAGATGGAAACTTATCTGGGCTCCCACTTGTGAACCGCTGCAATGGGAAAGGACCGGTGTAAGAGTTAGGTAATGTAGACTTACCAAACCGGGGATAATAATATATCTAGATTCAATTTGACGTCTGATATTCAATGAGCGATTAAAGTCATGACCAAGATGTATCAGCACAAATGGATGATAAAAATGAAGAAGCCTCTATTATTTTCCAGGATTAGGCGCTATCTTATTAGCATAATTTGGAGTTTAAAAAAACGGAATAAATGCAAATTCCAAAGCAGTTACCGTCTACATTGAAGGGGTCCTACAGTAATGGCGGGTATGCTGTAATTTGTCGACAAATCATGGAATTTTGAGTTCAACCCATGCGCAAAAAATTACATAATTGCTACATTTGTAACAAATTGACAGAAAATGTAGCCGAAAATCGGTCGGATGAAGAATTGCTTACCGTTTGGTCGGGTGAACTTTGTCGGATGGAGAAGTCGGTTTCCATTAAATTCTTTACGATTTCGTGCTAGACGACAGATTTTTGGCCAAAAAAAGCTCCAGATCGAAGCCGGGACAAAGCAGATCTCTGAAAATTGAAGCACGTTACCCTGAGAAAAATTTGAGGTCAACCGTTTATTGGGTCTTTGTTTGGGACTCTTGGTCGAAGCCGCAAGTAAAATGGACGAACATAAGAGTTCTGGGTTTTCCGTTCAATTTGGTCCAGAAACAGGAGTGCTCTGCCCTGAGCTGCTATGCCGTCTCAAATTTTGCAAGAAGAGTTGGTGGAAATGGGTTAGGAGAAATGAATGAAGGTGCAATTACAGATGGGGGCAAAATTGGAAGCACATTACAACTGGTAGAATGATTAAAAAATTGGGTTTCTGACACAAGAATGGACTTTTGAGAGTAACAGTTGAAAACACTGTAGGAAAAATAGAAATTGGACGAAAAAAAAGGGTTTCAAATAGGGGCTTAGATTTAGAATTATATCAAATTGATGTAAATACTTCATTTCTCAATGGAGAATTGGATTAAGAAACCTACATGTAGCAACCAGTATGTTTCATCAAAACAAGCTAAGAGAATAAAGTTTGTAAATTGTAAAAATCAATCTATGGCCTAAAGCAGTTTTCTATACAATGGTACTTGAGATTTGACAAAGCGGTCATCTCGTACAATTTTGTCATGATGGACGAAGATCACTATATTTATTTGAAAAGGTCTAATAAGAAATTTGTAATTTTATCTCTCTCTATATAGATGATATTTTACTGGTTGGAAATAATAAGGAGTATATTAAAACCATTAAGAAATGATTGTCCTCAAATTTTGAAATGAAGGACATGGATGAAGCAAATTACATATTAGGTGTTAAAATCAATAGAGATCGTCTGAATAGACGTCTTGCTCTTCACAAGAGCCATATATAAAAAGAATTCTTGAACTTTTAAAAATGGAGAATTGCAAACCAATTGACATTCCTGTATTGAAATATGAAACTCTAAGTCCTCGCATATGTCTTGAGACTTTTGAGGAAAAAAAAGAAATGTCCAGAGTATCATACTCTAGTGTGGTTGAGAGCTTAATATATGCTATGATGTTTAGTCGCCCTAAATTTTTATGTTAACAAGTATCAATCTAATCCCGAAAGAGATCATGAAAAGTTGTTAAGAGAATATTGATATACCTGAAGAGTACTAATAATTATTCCCTGTGCTATCAAGGGAATAATTCGTGCTTAAAAGGATACACAGATACTAATTGGGGTGGAGACCTAGAGGAGCGCAAATCAACTTCAGGGTATGCATTCTTGATTAATAGTGGCGTCATCTCTTGGAGTAGCAAGAAACAAACATGCATTTCTTTGTTCACAATGGAAGCAAAATTCGTAGTATGTGCTTCAACGGTACATGAAGTTGTTTGGTTTAGGAAGTTCTTACAGTATCTAAGAGTTCTTAGCGGTGATGTGGGACCTATATTGATTTACTGTGATAGTAAGGCAGCTATTGCATATACAAAGGATCTCAAGTATCACAACAGAACCAAACATATTGCTCCAAAATATAATTTTGTAAGAGATATCATAAGAAAGAAGGAAGTAACTTTGCAATATATTTCTATGCACCAAATGGTAGTTGATCCATTTACTAAACCAATTCCTAGAGATGTAGTTGTAACTCATGTTAAATCTCTAGGATTGCATAGAATTTGAATTATGTATTATTTAAACTTTTCATGTAAGTCCATTTAATGAACAATGTTTTGAATTCATATGTTAAGAGTAATCTTTTTGTTATGATTATTATATTACTATTTGATATGCACACATAAAGTATGTCAAACAGGTTGTGATTGGTTCACTCACACGAACAATATCTTCAGACACTTGATGTACTAAGATGAGACATAGTGATTATATTGTGTACACGATCCAGTCTCCTTGATGAGGTACCCATATGAGATTATAATAAGTAATTGAAATGGATTTTGCTATCCATTAAACTTGTTTAATAGTCAGATCAAGTTCTCGATTGGGATTGTCTTGAGGAATAAATATAAGGAAAACTCATATTAGATATCAAGGAATATCTGAATTATGATCTGTACGGTATATTTAATTTGTGAGATAAGACATACGCCCTAAGAAAGGGAGAAAATATCGTAATACGTGTTTCATACCATGTGTACTTTAACAACCAATGAGAAATGAAAGAATTGATCCATGCTTCTCCATTGTGTAAGTTTCTGAGGCACATATAACTTCACTTATATACCCTAATGACTATTGACTATTCTCGAAATTTTATTTTAATGTTGCTACTTTAGCATGTTNATGACTATTGACTATTCTCGAAATTTTATTTTAATGTTGCTACTTTAGCATGTTGTCAATAACTATGATTGAGTCGGTTTGATGGGACATGTCTAAGAATACAGTCGACTAAAAATTAAGGGATTCAAATAGGAAATGAAGACTATTTTATCTAAACCTTAGCTCTGATTGAACAATTGTGTTAACTATTTGAATTTTGTGACACAATTGTGAATACGATATAAATGAGAAAATTGAGTAGTTCTTTGATTAATAGAGGGGCCAAAAATACTCTAACTAGTGTTCCAAAATAAGTTTGGAGTATAGTGAGAAAATATATATTTCCTCTTGTAGAGCTATTATATATCCCTAACACGTGTATAATATTTGTACTCTTAAATTAATTTGCTGGTCACACGATCCATTTACTTGTATGAACTTGGCGTAGAATTTTTCATGAAGTTTAAACTTTATGAAACATTATGAATTGTCAAGATTTTCATGTCAAATCATTGAGAAAATCAATTAATGTGGAACATACATTAATTTATTGGGAATAATACTTTATAATTGAATTTTGATTTCGGAACTTGAATCTTGATTATTGAATCTTTTGATTTTTGAGTTCTGGTTCTTGATTTCGATTTTTTACTCCATAATCTTGATTGTCTCAATTCATTCTTTTTTATTGTTGATTTCATGTTCTTGATTGTGAACCTGGATATTCTTTTTCAATATGTTTTCTCTTGTATTTTTGTGTTGATGGGATAACACAAAGAATGAAAATCACATATAAATTGGGGACTATAACCATATTTGTAGTTCCATACATATTCAACACATCGTGAAATACAACTCTAATGGATTCGATCTTTACACATATTTAGGCCCACACTTTATTTAGATACACAAAGTCCGTAACTTTAATTATTTATTAGATCACTTTAATTGGGGTTAACTTTAAGATATTATTTATACATAATTAATTGCATATGTATGCCTACATGACAAATTGAATTTCGACAATCTCCGACTTAGTTCACATTTGTTATGTTATAAATGTGCATAACCAAAGCATCTCCGAACAATTACGTCTATTAATTATGTCAATATATGATCAAAGCGGTAAATATCATAACTAAACCCATTAATGGTCACTTATATCAACACAATCAAATAACATAGATCAAGTGTGAATGTGTAACATTGAAATTACATGTATTGTGATCCAAACATGTATATTCCCAACTGGTACTACCTTATTCTTTAATGATATCAAATAAAAATTTTAATTGGAGTGAAATTGAACCGAATACTTTATTTCTACATAATAACCTAAATATCTATAAACATAAAATGTGTCTGAATTAGTCAACAGTCAAATACAAACTCCCACTAAACTATAAGATCATCAAAAGATGCAACACCCATATGGAAAGTGCGCTCACAAAAGACCTTGGATGATAGTTCTTTAGTTAGCGGATCCTCAATCATGGAAGTTATCATAATATACTCTTTAGAAACCCGATCGTTCTTAATTTTTTTTTCTTAACAACTGGAACTTAATGTCTATAAATGTTGACATCATCGAGATCCTGTTGGAATACAAGACAGTTATTGTGACGGAATAACTTATGTGGTCTTTCAATTCCATCCAAAATGTGCAACCTAGTGACAAAATCCCGTAGTCATATTTCATGATCAGAATCAGAATATCCAATGATATCCAATTGGTCTAATTTTCTGTATGTGATCATGTAATCTTTAGTTCCTTATAGATATCAAATAACCCGTTGGCTGCTTTCCAAATATTCATCACCGAGTTACCTAAATATCTACCCATCATTTCAACAATAAATACTATATCCAAATTTGTGCAAATCTAAGTACACATTAAACTCCTAACTGTTAAAGTACAAGGAATTTTCTTTATTTCATTTTCTTTAAGCTTATTCTTAGGACGTTGATTGAGATTAAAGTTGTATCTCTAAGTAATAAGGGTATCACCTGATTTTACATTATTGCATTCCAAATCTTTTAAGAACTTAATCGATATAGCTATAATAATTCAAAAATACTCCAAAAACGATCTCGGATCTGTATCACTGACACAAAAGAGGTGTCACTAAAGTACTTCATTTTAAAATTCCATAACAAATATCTTGGTTTCATATAATAACCCTATATCATTGTAGACAAGAAAATATGCTTACTTCCATTGAACTTGTGATATACACAATTATCAACTGAATTCATCTCAAAACCAAAAAAGATAATTATTTGATGAAACTTGTGATACCATTGATGAGAATCTTGTTTAAGCCCATAGATGGATTTCTTTAATTGGTAAACTATCAGAAGTAGATCAAGATCAAAATATATCACAAGTGACATAATAATCGTAAAATAGTCTTTTACACAAACCAGAGAGAAAGTCTCTTTAGAGTCAATACCTTCATTATGAGTAAAGTCAATTACAACAAGACGAGCTTTATATTTTCTACATAACCCTTCGAATCCCCATATTGGTTTTAAATATTCATTTACAATCAATGAGCTTCTCACCTTTAGGCAATGGGATGAGTTTCCAAAAACGTCATTGTTTTTCATGGACTTTATCTCTTTATTCTTGACATCAATCCACTCTTGAAAATTATTCTTTTGCATGGCTTGATGAAAGTTGATTGATCATATCTACTTCAAGCAATCCAATGTCATCCTTATTTTCTTGGATAAGAGTATAAAGTCATCCGAAATTATTTTTTTTTTCTCCCTTTTTATAGTGGATTTCCTAGCATTTTTTCTTGAGGTTGTTGAGTTTGTTCTTCTAGAACAATATTTTGATTGTGTATAGGGAATTTTGTAATATTGCCTTGATCCAAAATTGCTTCTTGAATAAGATCTGAAACAAGAATTTATCCCTAATCCCGATCATTATCAATTGCAACAGAATAGATACATACTTATTCTTCTTCAAAACAAATCATTAACATTAAAACCTTATTCTTCCAACAAACTCTACATTCTCATAGAATCGAACATTTCCAATTTCGAAAATAACTAATAATGAGATCTTTAAAAACTTGTAATCCCTTAACAATTGTACTTGGAACTTTATTGAGAATTTAAGCTACAATCTTTAGTACTTATTCCTAGAGAGATTCGGGCAAGGTGAAATGACTAATCATCCTTCTTACCATATACTTAAGTATTTTATTTCGTCTCTCAGTAACACCATTTATGCTAGGGGATTCTAACATTGTTTATTGTGGGATGATCTTATATTCCTCTAGAAATTTAACAAAAGACCCTGAACAATAAACTCAAATACTTAAGTCTGAAAAATCAAGGAGATCAAGAATTCCTTCTGGCACAAGCTTTTCCATTATCTTTTAAGAGATACGATGTAATCGCTTGTGCCATAACGAAGCAGAATTCTCATTGGTTAATTTTTGTTTATTACTCATGAATTCACATGCAATGTTTCTTTATAAGAGTCAATCATATTAAGGATATATATGTTATCATAACCAGATAAAAGAACTTGTATCCACAATATTTGAATTAAAAAAAAAAAAAAA
>CAIGRH010300294.1:0-10485 GCA_903798295.1 Fraxinus nigra | reverse complement strand
TTAGTGTCATTATGACTACTCAATTTGATTTTGTTTCACCATGACTACCAAACTTTATATTTAGTGTCACTATGATCACCAAATTTGATTTTATTTCACCATGACTATCCAATTTAATATAACGTTTCACCATGATTACCTAATTTCATATAACGTTTCATTATATCCACTTAGTTTATTTACACCCTTTTAACTAATTTTAAAGGGGGCAAAAGAGTAACTTTACATTATATATAAAAAATAAATTAAAACAAATTACAATAAAATTTATTAAAAAAAGTTACTTAAAAAATAGAATAAAATAAAAAATTATTTAAAGCATATTTTTAAAATAAAATAAAAACTTGTTTAAAAAAATGTTGCTTAGAAAAATAAAATAAAAAAAATTTATTTAAAAAAAAAGCTCCTTAAAAAATAAAATAAAAAATTATTAAAAAAAAAACTATTTAAAAAAAAAATTACTTAGAAAAATGAAATAAAATAATATTTTTTAAAAATAAAATAAAAAATTATTTAGAAAAATAAAATAAAGTAAAAACTCATTTAAAAAAAATTAAAATGAAATAAAAACTTATTTTAAAAAAATGTCATTTAGAAAAATAAAATAATTTTTTTTTTCTAAATTAAAAAAATTATTTTTATTTTTTAAAAATTTATTATATATATATAATGCAACGTTACCATTTTACATCTTTTAAAATTAATGAGAACGGTGAAAACGAGTTGGGTGACAATGGTGAAACATTATATGAAATTAGGTGGCCATGGTGACACTAAATATAAAGTTGTGTGATCATTAATGAGTTTAACTCGTTTGGCATCACTCTTTGTTTTGCACAACTTCAGATTTAAATTTTTTTATTGTTAAAAAAGTGTTTTCGAAAGCCAGCTTAAGAAAAATAATCCACCTTATCAACAACTTTCTTACTTGGCAGTAAATTTGTACACAATCATGCCACGTCATGTGTTCCGTTAGACACATCATCAAAATTGTCAATTTGGCAAGTGGAGCTTGGATGGGATCTCAATTTGCAAAGTTGATTGACTAACTAACGAGGGGATTTTTAAAGTTCATTAACTTGGTGAGAGCATTTGACAAAGTTCAGTGACCATTGAAAGAATTAACCCATGCCACATTGATCATTGAAGTTTTGAATAATTATGCTAATGATTTATTGAAGTTATGTTTTTTATTTTACAATAGTCACTCAAGTTTATAACTGCTATATTATTTATCACTTAATAAAAAAAAGCATTAAATCATGCATGACGCCATTAAATATTAATGTCTTTCATTAGTTATGATACTAAACTAGCAAAAATCGTAGTTAAAAACAAAGCATGAGTTTAGTATATGATCTAAGTCTAAAAATTGGATCAACATTAAAGCTACATTACATTTTTCGATCTGAGCTCGTTTAATTCCAAATTTCTAACTCTTAAATTTTGCATTTGGCGTAATAAATAAAGTACAATCATATTTTTTAAGGATAATTATATTCACCCGAGGGCTCTAATAGTGTAATACACGAACTTCACGTTATTCACCTGGCCAATATAATTCATGCATTACATGCTATTTACATTGTCATTTGTATTTGCATCGATAGTTCATAATTGCTTGCTCTTTTAATGATACATTCAACCATTGAGGTTTTAATATCTTAATTGGTATTAGTCTTCGACCTTCTCTACTTAGGTGGTGGATTTTATATTGAGTTATTGTGCAAAATTAGATCGATCGAGGTGTTGGATATTGATTGGTTAATTATTGCAATCTTGAAAGTATCGAAATTATTAAGGTTAAGGTTACACTCTTTTAATTTGGTTTGATCAAGATCCTTTGAAATTATAGATAAGTAATTAACATATTTGGGACATTAGACATGAAGTCACATGATCACAATACAAAATTATGAGATTCATGTGATGTCATAAATGTAGAAGTACAAATATTTGTAGTTAGTCGAGAATGGGGTGACAATCGGGTAAATAATCGAATGAATTGTTAAGGAATTAATGTTATAAATTATTTTAGCAATTAAATTAATTGTAAAAACATTAAAATAGGTCAAGAACACTTGATTTGGACCACAAGGATAAGTGTAAAATCAGATTTTACCATAGGTTACCACCTCATGCTTGTACTACTCGTCTTCTTAATAGCAAATCATTTCACTCCTAAGCATTCCTCACGTCTCCAACTCCTTTAAGACTTCATATATAACTCCTAATTCACATATATCTCCTCCAAAGAAAAGTGCAAAATCAGATTTTTACTACAAGTAGCCACCTCATGCTTAGTATAACTCATGCTTCTAACACTTCTCTGAACAACATTTTTCTTATTCCTTAAGCAAGTATGACGACCCTAATCCTTTAAGACTTTATATATACCTCTTAAATAAGAGATTTACTCCAAGTTATCTCCAAGTGACCCAAAGTGAAAGAAAAAGCAAAGGAAACAAAGAGAAGCAGAAAATAAGGAGCTGAACCGAATTCCTGGACAAATGAGTTTAGCTCACGATTTTGAAGTTTGTTTTTATTATTTTTGAGGGTTATACAATATCTTGAACCTCTGAATTGTTTGATATTATGTTGGGGTGTTGTTAGTACAAAAAGAGGGATAGTTGGTTGAAGGAAATTGTGTGAAATCACCAAGGACATAAATTGTATAGTTGCTGGATTCTACCTTTAACCTTTGATTTTGGATGATATATACCTTGAATATAACATGTATTTATCAATATGCATGTTTTTTATATAAGAGTTATAAGTATAGAAATGACTTTGAATAGGTTAGAATCTGATTTGTGGCATGTTAATTCAAGTGAAATTCAAAATTGCCATAGTGAAATTCTTGATTCCGTGTTCTGAAAAAGCACTACAACAAAACACCAAAATAGCGACAAAAAAATGTTGTCGCTTATTTAGAGATTTTGTTGTAATAATAATTTCGCAATGACAATATGTTTGTTGCAGGGGTTGTCGCGCTATATGAATCATGGAATGTATTCTGTGACATCTTTCATTCAATTCATCGCATTAACAAACTCGCAACATTATTTGTTTGACGTAAAAAGTATGAAATAGCAACAAGATATTTGTCGCCATAATGTCATCGTAAAGCATATAAGTCGAGAAAAATCGAAAGGGTGAGAAGTTAGTTTGTCACAACGATTATTCCAATAAAGTTTTGTGAGAAAATTGTTTGTTGCGAATATTATGTTAAAGATATAACTTTTGTTACCTATTATATTTTGGATTAACACATGCTTGTAGCAATATATCTTTAATAACAAGTCATGTTTGTCGCAAAATATGATTTACAATGCGTTTGATATGTTACATTCATGTACATGTTATATATGTGTGAAAAAAGCTTGGGAATGAATGGATATGGTTAAGGGTGCAAAAGAAATATAAGAAAAATTAACCGGACACTGATAGAAACTCAAAAACAAATTCTGTCTATTTTCAAATTTCATGTAGTTTCACCTTTACATGATCACTAATCACATCTAAAGCTTGGAGATTGATTTGAAAGAGTGCTTGGCCGTTAATGATCCAATTAGAAGGTGTTTACATTAATTGATCGTGAAAAAAGTGGGAGTCATAGGGCAGGTTACTTGAAGTGAAAACGCTATCTAGATTATTTTAACATTTATGGTTGTAGTACGAGATTGTGTGTGAGTTAAGATTATCAAATTGAGGATCATATTTTATATTAGATGGTAATATAGGTTTGTTGTTGAATTTAACCGAAAAAGATAATTGAATTACACCCTGTAGAGAGCACACACACGGGGAAGAGAAAGATAAGTAAAAATTCATTTGCAACTACGATATACGAACATAGTATCCGTTGAAATATTTTTATTGATCATTGTCGTGACTTTTATATAACTTTGATAATGAACTTATTGTATATCCTATATTGGTCACGACGATTGATTATGTGTTTCAAGAACATGTTGGCATTTATTTTGGTGGAGTATGTTATTCATGAACATTTGCACGTGCATGCACGACATATGTCCATAGTTGAAAATTTAACATGCACGACATGATTTTGAAAATGAATTTACATTATAAAATATATTATCGACCACAACTAGGGCCCTAAGGTATGCGAGACATGTTCATGTAACATTTGTTGGCATCACTAGTGAGATTTTTCGAGTGATCACAAAGGAAGATAGAGAATGTACCTTTGGTGATCACAAGATGATGAACCACTTATTTGTGCCTTTGTGATATAGTGATTATTGACTCTATGGATAGAATACTTCTTGGGTGATCATAGAGACAGTTAGGGAATGTACCTCTAATGGTCACATGAAGATGATCCACTCGACTGTGTCAATATCATATTGTCTATTTGATTATTAATTATTGATGTTGATATTGTGCAGACCTCCATTCAATACATAGTAGGTGGATCAAGATCCCAATGAAAAGAAAAGTTTTCAAAAAAAATTACTTCGAGCTTACTTTGATAAATATTTGAATATGATGCATTCGTGGTATAATTTTTTGGAAGGAAGTGGCATGAACATGCATTCATATTCATGACATGCATATTTTTACTTAGTGAGCGTTAGTTTTAAGTAGTTTTTGCATTGTAGGTGAGCATAGAACCGCATAGAAGACATGGTGACTGTAAAGCTTTTATAGGATTCCGAGGATCAATGTGCATGGATAACAACCCGTATGGTTATTTTGGAAGATGCTCTTTTGGTCTTACAGTCTTTTAAATATATTTTGGAAACCTATGTTGTGCATATTTGACTAGTTAAATAGTATGGTAATACTTTTATAACCTCAAAGCAAACATATTTGAACAGGGCTATACGGTCTTTTGTCTTGATATATTTTATGAACATCATAGGTGATCATATGAACATGGATAGATTTTACTACGAGGATGTTTATCCCATGTTACTATTTCAACAAAAAAATGTGCATTCACATATCTAGGTCGAGCAGACAATTTCTATTTTTAGATGTCTATATAGTTGTCTATATTTAGAGGGTGTGACAACTAGTTGCACCATATTTATGCATTCAAAGTCCTTAAGATTTACTAATCATAGTATTTATATTCTTAACTTCTTTCAAAAAACCTTTATCATCAGACTTTCATTAATTAACACATCTCGTTTTCATTCAACAAGTACGTTGGAAAAGCATAAAGTACTTATTTGCCATCATATTTAAAATAATAAGTAATACAAAGTGCAACAAAATATTTTTCTCTAATTTCAAAATATGAAAAAAAATTATTTTTATAGTAACCGTAATCAACAATGATATACACTAATTAATGCAAGTTTGATAATATAATTCGACGAAAAAAGTTAAGGACATAAATGCTAGAATAAAAAAATACTTGAGACCTTGAGTGTGATTAAAATGTGGTGCAATGAGTAAAAAAATATGGTGCCAATATACCCACCTTTTATATGATACTAGTAGACCAAATATTGTGAAATTTAGAATGGTAAAATTTTCTGTCCCATCTCACCCGGATTGCACCGTTCGAAACTCCATGCCCCGAATAGAAAATTGTCCCTAGAATTCTCCGAACCGACCAGTTTTTTTTTTTTTTAATTTAATATTTTTTAATTTAAATCGTATTTAAAAAATAATTAATTAAACATGACAGTAAATAACGAATTTTTGTTCTCTACACTGGACTCAAAAAATTCTCAAAAGGGACCGGGATGATAATTACCCCCCAACACCATCCATTTTGTTGCCATCCCATGAAGTATATAATTAGAAAATTTAAATAAAAGTACGAAGTTTTAGCATGTGATGCAACGAGAAGCGGAAAACAATGAACATAAAATCAAAGATTGTTGATTTATACAAATATTAAGAAGATTGAAAAAATTGTTAATTCAAGATTGTTAGATCAAAGAATGACGAATCTCCAACATTTATAAATCTTATTTGATATTAACTAAGACAAAGTTATAACGAAGGTTTAAATAGTAAAATCTCAAAAGAAAAACTTAAGGTAACAACATTCATTACATAATTTTTATTTGTTGCGCCACATTTTGATTGTATTTAAGGTTTTCAATCTTTTCTTATTCTAACACTTGTGTACTTAATGTTTTTAATTGAATTATTATCTTCAACCTTTAATTAATTAATTAATATAGTTTGCCTTTGAAGACGATTTTTGTCAAAATATTTTGTTTACGTGTTTGGAAATGAGGAATTGTTGTACTTATACAATTATTGTTTTATTTTAGACAATCATTATTAAAGCTAAGGCGTGCTAACTACTGAAAGCTCGAAGATAATAATTATGCAATAAAAAATGTTAGAGCTATAAGAGTCACAACGAGCAAAAATTGATGACCTTAAATGCAATATGGTGTAAGGATTTTTTAGAAAATCATTATTAGAGCTGAAATGTGCTAATTAATGAAAGGGTGGGGATAATAATGCATCTAAAAAACGTTAGGGTAATAAGAGTTATAACAAGCAAAGATTGAGGACCTCAAGTTCAATATGGTGTAATTAATTAAAATTGTTATGCGAATACAATTATCCAAAACTTAATATTCTAATTCACCTTTATTAAATTTATAATTAAAGTGCATAAAATAGAAAAAAAAAAAATCATAAAACATTAAAAGTGAAGTCCTACCGCAAAACTCACGTTATATCATTCTTCGCAAATGGGAGGAGACTCGACTTCTAAAGTCTCATAGATCCTTGAGTATATCATCTGTAACATTTCAATTTTCAAAATGATCAATGTGCTGAATGCTTTATCATAAAGTCTCCAAAAATTTGTGTTTTCATTGGATGTAGCTAATGAATTTTGGTTAATGACTCAAACTTTTTTGATACATTAAGTGATCAATAGCATATTGCTTTCAGAGTACAAACGTTTGAAAAATATATACAGGGAATGGGATAGAGAGATGAATATCTCCTTCACATAGATATTTTTTGTACTCAAATTATTTAAATTAATCAATAATTAAATAATCATTTTTATCTAATTATTACATTTGTCTATAAAGATAGGAATTGATTATATATCGTAGAAAAGAAGGTTATAACACCATAAGATGGTATAAATCGAGGGAAAAACAATCATTTTGCGCCTAACTCCAATTATTGAGATCAAATGAGAATGAAACATCGAATTAACGATCTCCTTTATTTTAATATTATTGTTGATGACGTCGTTATGATTTTTAATATTGAGCATCTAAAATTATTCTTATAATTTGAGGGTCCAATATTATATATTAAACATTTAAACGATGACAAAGATTGGGTTGGATAATTATAAGACTACAATGTGTCTTCTAAATAGTTACATGTAATTAGTAAATACGATGTTAATATCTTATGAGATTAATATCTCCTATTTTGGGAGAAGAAATAGAGTTTTGAATATTATGTTTTGGAGAACGTGTGATTGAAAAGTAAAGTAATTTTATTACTTTGTGTGTATAATATTTTATTGAGTGAATATGTGGTGGAGATTGTTTATTGTAGCAAACAATGTTTGAGAAAATGGATGATAAACAGATGCTAAGCTGCATGTACCATATATAAATTTATTTATTTATGAGAGGAGAAGAGGAGAGGAGCAAATTTTTCTTGTGATATTCTCACTATGAAAACTATTAAAGAGTAATACAAATTTCATAGTTTCATCTTTTATAGGAATATTTAACAAATTATAATACTCCTATTTTCTACTACTCAAATATATATTGAGAAGATGGTGGCAAGGTGTTCAAATTGAATTTTGCCATCTAAACTGAATGAGTAATAGAGATACAATTCTAAGGGTTCGTCTGGTTGGGCTTTAGAGAAGTCAAAAGTTGATTTTGAGGTTAAGAAATCATGTTTGGATAATTCTTTGAAAGTGTTATCTGATTAAAATAATATCTAGAGAAAACTAATCTATGACAACTTCTCAAGAAACTATTTTATGAAAGTAGAACCTCTACTATATTATTCCAAATGGGCTTAGCCCTTGTTTGGCATCTATTAAAACTTTTCTTTTCCTTAATTTTACACACAAATCTAAATCTTTTCATTATTTTTCAACAACACATTATCTCATCAATCACTATTCCAAAATTTATAAATTCTCCAAAATGGGGGGGCCAAACAATGACTTAGTATAAGAAATAAACAATTTTGAGTTTCCTTTATTCCGCTTCGCGATAAATACCATAATTGGCCTAGTATATAAATATCAATATCTAGGTTTGAGTCATTCGACCCGTTTCCATATTAACTAATACTCTCTTTATAAAATTTCAACAAATAAAACACTGTTAATTCAAGAACGTGACTGCATATATCAGCTACGTCTTAACAAATCCATTTGAAGACAATTAAAAGTGATAATTTATGGTTAGTGCCATAAAGGCGTGTTTGCAACAACATACGTGTCACATATAAAAATACAACAACAAAGCCAGTCAGATATTTTTCGAAATTGATTAGGTTTTGGGTTGTTCAAAAGAAGCGTGTGTTGCATGCAGCATATTCTATACAGAATTGTCAAAATGCGATGGTCCTTGATATGGTTTGCGATTCCTTTAGAAAAGTGTAATAAATTAGGAGGAGCATTTGTTCGGGTTAAGCAACTAGTTGAAACTTTATTTTTTACGAAAAAAGACTCGACCATAGTTTGCAGATAGTCGTGATTTGAAGAGTCGAAAGAAGCTGTTATGATTCTCAGTATTGATAAAAAATAAAAATGAGCATGTTAATGTTTGTTTTAGTTCATTTTCAACATGAATTTTTTTTAATAAAATCATTTGTAAATTAAAAAAACATTGTTTCTCAGAAAATGTAATCAACTATTCGTAGCGTGATCCTACAATTATTATTCTTGTCTTACCTAAAAGTTGGATGTTGCATTCAGTAGTGAACTAAATCAGACGGCTCTTAAATGCCGTTGCTTGGAAGGCTCAACCAAACCACTTACTATAAAAACAATAACAATCATGTTACATGTATACCATCTTTTACATCATTGTTTACATTGTGTTATGTGCCAACACATCATTGGACAGTTTAAAAAAAAAAAAAAAACCTTTTCTCACCTACATTTTTTGATAACATAGTTTATGTCAAACTAAGTATCTTAGCATTATTGAAACAATAATTCAATGAATACAATATATGCAGTGGGTCTTCCAGACAACGGATTCCCACGCACAAATTGAATTAAAAAAAAAAAAGGAAAGAAAGCACGAAAACGACACGAGTTAAGAAATTCAATGGCTGCATTTGAACAAGATTCGTAATAATAAGCCTTTTACCGACGTTCAAATGCGTCTCTTTAAATTAATACGATCCATTATACAATAATTTTTTGATTATCGGAGGTTATTAATATATAAAACATTTACATAAAAAAATTGTATCCTTTATATTTGCTTATATCTCTCCATACTTTTAGGTAGTCAGAAAATCTCCATCGTATTAATATAGTTTTATGTATATTATTGTTTGTAAGTTACAAGTGTTGTCGATTTTTATATTCCGTAAGTGGATGAATCGTGACAAGTAAATAGTGGACCAATAAATTCGGATATCGTTCCCACGAGTACCACTATCTAACAATTGATTAAATTATTTATAACTTTAATTTGATCGAAAATAAACAAATAATTATGATGTTTTTGACTGACTAATTGAAATTAGCAAATTACAAAAAGATCGAATTAGAATTCAAATAATGAACGGATATTAGGGCATAACAATTTCATCTATTGATCACCTTTAAATTTTAATTCAACATTCATAACCCAATATATTATTCGATCGTATTCTTCTATTGTATTCAATTTATCCATCTCGAGTTTTCATTGAACATATTTAACTAANTGATTAAATTATTTATAACTTTAATTTGATCGAATATAAACAAATAATTATGATGTTTTTGACTGACAAATTGAAATTAGCAAATTACAAAAAGATCGAATTAGAATTCAAATAATGAACGGATATTAGGGCATAACAATTTCATCTATTGATCACCTTTAAATTTTAATTCAACATTCATAACCCAATATATTATTCGATCGTATTCTTCTATTGTATTCAATTTATCCATCTCGAGTTTTCATTGAACATATTTAACTAATTCAATCACACATCTATATGTGAATCAACATTAGTTAACCGAAATATTAGTTCTAAAAAATCATATAATGACCACAATAATTAATATAGGTATCTTTACATGTTATATTAAATTCCTGAATTTTACTGTGTGGTCTAAATCTAAAACTCACTTCTCGATTCGTAATATATTCACAAAATCATTGAATAATTGACCAAAGAATTCAAAGTATTAAATTCATGAATAAAATCAACATATATACATTTAAAAAACTAAAATCTTGAATAAAAAATAAATAAATGATCACACATAAATTACATAGTTCGCCATAACTATGAATTTAGCTACTCATA
>CAIGRH010300248.1:0-16569 GCA_903798295.1 Fraxinus nigra | reverse complement strand
GTTCCCAATCGAATAATGCTATTCACTTGCTGATTTAAATAAGAACACCATTTTATTCAGATGAACTTAATATAAATAATTATCAAACATCAAAAGCTAGAAATTAATCCCAATTAGCTCTTAATTCAATTAATTATACATGATTAGCAACCAGTATCTATAAATATTTCATCTTGGTGGGCCGAGCCAGCAATTAACGAACCTACGAAGCAAGAGTATCACTGACGGACTGGGTGATTCTAACCTTTGCTTCTTGGCTAAACCTCCATTGATATCTCAAAGTCAAACTTCAACCGCACAACCCTATAAGATGGAAAACAAGAATATTATGACATAAATGTAGGAACTTCCATTCCCAACCTGGTGATATTCTCCTAGTTTTAATTTGCAGCTAAGTGAGATGTCCCAANCAAACATCAAAAGCTAGAAATTAATCCCAATTAGCTCTTAATTCAATTAATTATACATGATTAGCAACCAGTATCTATAAATATTTCATCTTGGTGGGCCGAGCCAGCAATTAACGAACCTACGAAGCAAGAGTATCACTGACGGACTGGGTGATTCTAACCTTTGCTTCTTGGCTAAACCTCCATTGATATCTCAAAGTCAAACTTCAACCGCACAACCCTATAAGATGGAAAACAAGAATATTATGACATAAATGTAGGAACTTCCATTCCCAACCTGGTGATATTCTCCTAGTTTTAATTTGCAGCTAAGTGAGATGTCCCAATCGGACAGGTAATGCTTTTGAGTGAAATTCCACGAGCTGGACTCAAATAAAGACAAATAGATCTTTGGATTATAGCCTGCCCACCCGGGTGGAAAATGTTAGCGAAGATGAAAATTCAGTAACTTACCTAGTTTCGTGTATGTAAATCGTATAATTTCACCGGGATGGGATGTGTCTTCAACAGATGACAGTACATCAGGTGCATGGGCATCATCACAAAATAGTCTTCCCTCTGTAAAATCCACGCAATTTGCTCTTGCTCACTATATGTCCCGTGCAATTCAGTCATCATAGCAAAGCTGGCACTCAAGACTGCAATAAAAAAGGAGGAAGAGTGACAACAAAGGAACTAAATGATTAATCCCTTCATTCCACTCTGCACGTCTTCGTTCCCTGTTGAAGCTACCCAAAATAACATCCCCTTTCCGAAAGGAACAAATTCTCAAACCCTACTGCCCCAAACTATCCTAAATTAAATGATTGCTGTTCATTGTAAGAATTCATTTTATCTAAAAGGCATCTCTCATGCATTCTCTCATCCTCGGTCCTCTTCCACCAGATAATAACCACCTGCCCTTCGAAACTATTGCGGCAACCACTGCCATTACCACGTCCCCAGACATCGACTCTTCCGCTTCTCTAGCCCTCAACCACCTTACAGTCATTGCTGTGACCATCTTGGGAGAGCTCAATTTTGTGCCTCCAATACCCCCATTATCAACATGGCCAATCCCCAATCTCTTGCGAACCACCATTGGTAAGATTGTACCTTACTGCAAATCTTTAACCACTAGCCACTTCCTGAGATTGTAATTCAAGATCTAACCTCATCAAGCAGAATGACAATCCAAGGCCTTCCAAATTTCTCTCTATATTCTAGGTTCACACAGAGAAACTATGCCAATCTTCCAATTTTATCATTTCCCATAAAATTTAAACAAAGAAAAGCCCTTCCATCATTTCTAAAATCTTCACTCTTCCATTTTTCTTGATTCTCTTTCTCTGGAGCAAGTTTGGAATCTCTAATCAGGTTTATCAATCATTGCTGATTTTGTATTATATAGGCATACAACCTTAACATCGTTTAATTTTAATAGTCTTATTTATATCTCTGTTTTGTATCATCACTGATCCAAGCATCAGCTTGGTTTTGATGATTCTAATGAACGGAAGATGATGCTGGAGATGTTTTTGGGGGTTCTTTTGAAAGAAGTTTTAGATATTAAGGGACATTCCAAAGGTTGTGCTAGGTTGGGTGGGGGCAGCAGTTCTAAGATGTTAACTCTCAGAGGCATCACCAAGTACCTTAATATTAAAAATCACAGTCCTAATAATTAGGATCCATCAAATGACCAATGCTCGGAACAATCTTAGGAAGTAGTCTACAGGGGGGCTTAGCAAGTGTGTCATCATCAGGAAAGCATGTAAGTTCACTCTGCAACATTGAATAAGCATCTGCAAATGCCTGCACCACGCAATTGCATTCAATAAAACCAAGCTAACATCAACAGCTGAAAATCATATTGCAAAATATCAGGAAAAAGATAGATTCTTCCCATCTGAGCAAAGCTACCCTGCTAAATATTAAAATTTGAATAATATCAATTGGCCATGAGAGTTAACAGAAAACACGAATCAGCCCCAAGAGTTCAAGGGGCCGAGATGAAAACAATAGTTGACCAATTTTTCAACATCACTGAGAAATATTATGACCTATAAATACTTGGCATCACGTTGTTAAGATAACATAGATTTTATGGCAGAGAAGTCTCTCAGCACATAACTCCCCCTTACATAGATAACAGAAAAAAGCATGCCATGCACACGTAACGTTCAGGAAGAGAGCCAAAATCTCACAGGTATGTCCAAATGAATTTGTGCATAAACTAAGAACGATATACTCTCTGATCAATTCCGACATATGTAGATATTCACCAGCTAGCAGAACTTTACAACAAATAACTAGATGTTCAATGAATTCAAATACAAACAAGACGATTGATTGACCCACTCTTAATTTAAAAGTCCAGTTCCAAAAACCTAAATTTCAAATGAAGTTACATTTTTTTGCTTAAATCTTTGAGGAGGAATTCAATATTGAATGAAGTTGGGATGTCCAGGAATGAAAGGAACCGCAATATTAGGACAAAATTAACTTCCTAAATTTAACTCTTTCGATGAGAAATAAAAAATGTTCATTTAAGAATATCAGCTGACCTTGATACATTGATGTACGCGAAAACAGTTTCGTCCAACATTATTTGTCGGAAAAAGAGGATCATCAACGTAAAGTGGGTCGATACTGCAAAAGTTAAGTAGTTAGGTAAAAAGAAAACAGTGGAACCTCATGAAATATAGATCAATAAAAACAAATCAAATTTTTTTTTGCTTTACCTGCACCCTCGTTCCCTAGTTAGGTATACCCCACTTCCCTGTACTGATATACGCATTTGACGAGAGTCAAAGACATTCCTGAAGTAAATGGTTCAGATCGTCGATTAAGGCTGGGAATTTCCTCTAAATATGAAGGAGATAGTAAATAAAATTGTAATAGACTAGAAATGTAGTGTTGACTAATCCATCAATAACATATATGGAGGATGTAAAAGAAGAGTATTGCTGAACAAGTGTATAGAAAATTAAATATCTTCTACTAAACTTTTCCTTACCCAAAGAAATAGAGAAAGTCAATCAGGAGATATCCATAATTCTGCAAAAATAAATAAATAAATAAATGACATCAATTTATTAGCATACAAATTTAAACTTAAACGTGGATCCATTACAACTATCAGCTAATTTCAAGTTCAAAATCCAAATGAAACAAATGGAAGTCACAGGTCATGCAAATAATACTGGAGCTTGGTTGCGGAGTTATGATAGCAATACATACTAGATAGACATGCAGAACATAGTTCAGAATGTGGTATAGGACGAAAAGATACGATACAAACACGAGGACACGAAACACTAGCCAATCCCATATCGAACAATTGGATCTATTTTAAGGGGAATCCCGCAAGAAATGCAATGTTAGAGTTACCTAGACCAGGTCTACATGGTTGGGCACACGTAACAATGGCAAACATTTTTGAAACATGGAAAAGTTGCAAAACAGAAGTCTGGCAAGGTTGCCACTAGAAGGGATGATTACAAATTGTAGAAACCAGAGATCAAATACATCCTCTCCCAATTCTATTACATGTAGAATTAAGCTGAAAATCTGGCCAAATAACAAAAAAATTGTTAAAATATCACGAGGCCAAGCACACGGAAGATGCTTCGACCTGATTTTTACTTACACTGGGAGGTGGTATTTACTGTGCATAATTTGTATCTTTTATTATTCACTCACTTCTCTTAAAAATATACAATGATGGAGATTATGAAGAAATTAACATTCAGATTTAGTATTTAAACGAAGAGCCAAAAAAATTGAAAAGGTATACATCCAGCAGAAAAGACTTTAAAATTCAGGAGGTCACAAGAAGGCTAGGATTCTTCAACTCCTAAAACTTGAGTCACTTGCAACAAAAGATTGCTTTTGAATTTTGAGATGAAATCTGAGGATTAATAGACCAGGTAACAGACCAGAGGGAACCTCAGCAAGGGAAAGTATGTGCCTCTTACCAGGCACAATTTTAGTTGCTCAGTGTCTTTCTAGGCACAGTATATGTAAATTGTAAGTCATGCTAGACTATACTCCATATATCCTAATAAACATAGTCCCTCTTTGGTTTAGCTAAAAAAGTTAATAAAAATCTAGGTCAAAGTCATCAATTAATTTTATTCACACATTTCATGGGACCTACAAGTTTTATCAACTTTTCAACCACACATTTAATTAACTTTTATCAAAATCTACTAAAAATCTGAATTTTAGCAAAACTAATCAAGGCTAAAGTATTTTGTGGACATTTTTTTGTCACAAAAGAAAACAAATGTCGAAATAACAGTAAATAGTAAGACAGATTGATGTAGTACATAATCATGATTAGTAGTTTCCTACTTTATTTTTTCTAGTTCCATTTTCTAGTTCTAATAGGTTTTATTTTTTTATTCTTATTTCGTATTTAGAATATAATTTTTTTTCTTTATTGATTAGAATATGACTTCTCATTAGATTAAGATTTTTTTAGTTTTCTTATTTTAACTTCCTATTATTAGTATAAGTAGGATATAATTTTGCCTATAAATATAAAAGTATTATCGTTTTTTTTTTATAACATCAACTATTATAAACGCTGCTGCACCAAAATTGGTATAAGAGCAAGATAACTGCTTCAATCTGATGTTTGACTATGGTCCTGGTGACAGTCGAACTGTCAACGACGAACGGAGGCTCGACAAACTCAAACAACAAATCGAGGGGATCAATGAAACCCTTCATAACATCACGCAGATGCTAACTGCGTTCGGTCTTGAAAGGAATCGTAAGTCCATGGAAAAACAAACCAACAAGAATTTGCAGACTTTAACTGCTATGAATATTGGTTGCTTCAACAAGATTAAAACACGGCAACAGGGCTAGAGAGTTTTCTCGAGTCCTAGTTAAGTTTGAATACATGCAAGTTATTGGGGATTCTATGAAGGTTTATCGTAAAGATATAAAAGAGTCCAATTTGAAGTGCAAGAAGATTTTTAGAACATGATGAGCCATCAACAATAAAAGTATTCAAGGTGATAACAAATCATGAGAGTAGTAAGAACTTAGTGTCCAAAGCATTTGTGAAAGCTTTAAATTTGAAGAATGAAAAATATCCATCTTGCTATCAAGCTTCACAGAGACAAGAAATTCAAAATATGGAGGTATGTAAAATTTCACTTTCTTGGAAAGTACTACAAAGATGAGATTATATGTGACGTGGTAGAGATGGACGATTATCATATACTTTGGGAACAATCATGGTATTATGATGTAGATGTCACTTATATAGATCGAGATAATATGTACGTATTTCAGTTGTATAATAAGGTTGTTTTGGTGTCCCGTGACGAGCAATTTGTGAGTACTAATATAAACAAAAAGAAAAAGAATCAAGAAGTTAAAAAGATGTAATTCAAAATAATCAAGATGTTACAGTCCATAATACTAAAACAAAAAAAGAAAAGCATGCGCAAGTTGAAAATTCAAGACCTACTAATTCCTTGTATATGAAAACTGCAATTAAAAACTTCAAGATCGAGCTGCGCTCCAAGGATGAACAAGCTGAAGATCAGAAGTGTCCAGTGGGAGTGGAAGAAATTACACTTTTCATTCACAAAGGAGTCAAAGGTAAAAGATTGTCAAATTGAAAATAAAAATTTTGTCGGCCTTTTCTATGGCTACAGTTTCAAAGAATTGCATAAAAATAAGGAAAGCATGGACAATGAGAATTTGAGTATGTGTACCAGTCCTTTTGTGTTGAAAAAAGCAAAACTAAACATTATAGCAGAAGGTGAGAAGTATGAAGAATTGAAAATAGCACTAGTTGCCTTTACCGAGAGCGAACTCAAGGATGAGAAATCGAATCAAGCTTCGTTTCTGAAGGAATGTCATGTACAAATTATCCGTGAAGAAAATATAACAAGCACGATATGAACAAAGTTGACTTTAAATAATGCAATTGAAGAATATAATGGCGTTTATCGAGCACAACAAGAATATTCTTATTTCTTATTTAGCTCGTGTTTGGTACACATTAAAATTTTCATTTTCATTCTTCTACTTATTTTCAACCACACATTCTTCAATAAAATAATATTTTTCATCACATCAATAACTTTTTTTTCTTTTTCAACCACACATTCTCCATCAATCTACTATTTCAAAATACATTCTTCCAAAATAATGTGGATCAAACACACCCTAAATAAAAAAAATTAGTAACATTCTTAATTAAGCCCTTGTTTGGTACACAATCAAATTTTCATTATCATTCTTCTACTCATTTTCAATCACACATTCTTCAATAAAATAATATTTTTCATCACATCAATAACTTTTTTTTCTTTTTCAACCACACATTCTCCATCAATCTACTATTCCAAAATATATTCTTCCAAAATAATGTGGCTCAAACATACCCTTAGAATAGGATTTATTTTCTTTATTGATTAAAATAGAATTTTTAATTAGATTAGGATTTTATTAGTTTCCTATTATTAGTAGAAGTAGAAAATAATGTACACTTTTTTGATAACATCAACTATTATAAACGCTTCCGCACCATAAATAAAGATTACTTCTAAACACATTTTCATACATTCTAATGACAATTTGGCATGCACTCTGTCTCCAAGAATATGGGAAAAAAGAAAAACACAATGGACTGTGAGAGACAGATTAGCAAAGTGGAGTCGTAACTCTCTTAGAGGCATCAAAGAGGGCCAGCCCGTCCCGTCCAAAGAGACGAATATTCAACGTCTGATTCTCCAGTTGCTCAGCCCTTTTTAATTTTCTTTTTTTTTCTCTCCAGAAAATTACCCCGCGTCCCGCCCCGCCCCGCTCCGCCAAAAGAAAGTTAAAAACCTGCTGGACCTAGAGGCCTGGCACAAGTAGTGCCACCTAGTAATTTTATTTTTTAAAAAAAAAAAGGAGAAAGGAAAAATTATAAGAAACCATGGATATTATTTTTAGCACTGCCATAGCATCGCCAACATAATAACATATGTAACTTGAAACCACAATAGACAATGACAATTAGAAACATGCACATTAGAAGGATATATTAAACATTCACAAAGATAAAATATGTTCAAATAAGTGTTAGCTACTATCATACTTGATTGATAGGCCGGCCATGATGGTGCTCATGCTGCAGAAAACGTGTGATTAACAGTATCTGTCCAACAAAGAATAGGTAAGAAAATCAGAAAGTACGGGGATATTTAAAAAAAAAAATTGTCAAACAAAAGTTCATCAACAAGTCAATACGAAGATGAAAACTGAGAGGCGTCACCACTCAGCAGCCTTCATATGATTTTATATCAAAGGAATAAAAAAACCACACGGTAAACTGATATTTTTATCACTTTTGAAGCATTCACAAATGCACATGAAAGCAGATGTCACCACCTGAAGTCGATCATTAACCAGAATGCTAGTCAATCCATGCACCAAGATCGGCTACCATGGTTCTATATGAATCTGTTCTCCAGGTCAGTCGAACAGCCCCAGACACACAGGTCTTATTGTTGAAATGACTGAGGTCAAATTAATGATTCTCTAATGCAGTTTCGAGATTCAACATCCAGTAACACCACCAAATTATTCATAAAGTGCTAGAAAGAACCATGTAGATTACTGGCAAATACGTCATTGTCAAAGGTAAATACTTCACATGCAGACTTCATATATACCAATGACCTTTTGTTCTCTTTTTACGGTAGCTTTATATTCTGATTTTCTTACTAATTCAGGGAAAAGATTGTCTTCTATAGAGAATCTCAAAGTAGGCATGCCAAAGACACAACTTTCAGATTTTCCACAAAACGACCAAAATGATTTCTTAACACACAACTCAAGAACGTGGGGGTAAATAGACGAGCATATTCTTACCAGGCAATATGAACTTAAACCACCTGAATATGATTGGTCTAGGCTACGATCTGCCAAGAACTGTTTTAGCACCAGAGCAAGAGGAGTTGCAGCAGGAAATTGTTCAGTAATCTCTTTAACCTAAATTCACAGCTCACGGCATCCGAATGAGAGATTGAACATAAATTATATTGAAATTTGATTCCAAAATTCTCAGAAACATTCAAGTATTAAGATCCAGGAATGAGATCTAAGATATGGATTTGAAGACTGCAATAAAAACTTCCCCATAAATGATTACCAGCACAGTAGTCTGTAGTCCAGTATGTGATGGAGACTTAAAACTGATGTCAAGACGAACTAATTTGACACCGCCTTTGCTATCTTTCACAAGCTTGCTCCACTTTGGTGAAGTAGAGACCTCGGAACTAGCAGAATCAGCCTGAAAAAGGTTGTCTTGTTCACCAGTCCCCTGGTGTGCTTCTTTCGGCATCAGACTATTTGACATAGTAGAAGAAACAAGATCATGTGGAACTTCCACCACAAGCATGATGATAGGTATCTAAAAGCAATAGGAAGGTGAAACAAGAAAAAAGGTATCCAAGATTAGCTTTTCCTCATTTAGACCTCACTATTACGAGGAATCTAAGATACATAGAAAAAAAATGAAGGAAAGAAAGAAAAGAAAATATGAATTCATAAGTAGCATTACAGCAGTATTTTCCACAATCTTGAGAGAATCACTTTTGACCCACTCTTGGTTCGCAAGATATCTAGCAGCATGCTTCAAGGAAAAAGAGCCATTATAAGCTAAAAAGCCAAATAAGCTAGATTTATATAGAAATGGAAATGTCGGAAAACATTTTCTAACAAAAGAATGAAAAAGAGTTTCCACAAATGCTAAATTCATGAAGAATAGAACATCAGAAAGAATTTGGAAAGGACAACTGTCGCGTGGCAGGGAAACAAAGCATAAGAAAATCAAAAATCATGAGACAGGGAAATCCAATTATAAGAAAGTCAGTCCCAATGGGTCAAAGAGCACTCCTCTAGTTGAAAAAAATATCACCAACCTCGCATGTAGAAGGGAAAACGAACTACACCTCTAAACAGGTCAAAAGGGAATGTGAATCAAGGGCTTATGATGTAAAGATTTTCTCCTTTGCATTTGCTTCCTTTTCTCTTTTTTACTAGGAAATCAAACAAGAAAGTACTTCTTTCATCTTAGTCTTGAGGAAGCCAGGAGGATTTCAGTCCCCCAGCTTTTTCCCCCAACAACCCTCAAAAGAGCATCATAAGTCCCTTTTTTTTTTTTTTTTGACAGGTAAAAGAGCATCATAAGTCTTTTTATCGAATTTTCAGTTTTCTTATTTAATTCTTTCCTATTAAGTGATTACATCATCATTTGAGATTGTTCAGGTGCAATGTCGTTATAATTGTCATTAATGATGAGAAATAAAGGTGGTGCTGAATTGCCAAAGCTCAATAATCTTTTATTATTAACTTCAGGTGTCGTCCAAACTGGATGAGTTTATATGGCATTCTCAACAACAAAATGCAATAAAACAAATAAAAAAGGAATCGGACAAGACAGTGTTGACAATGGTTGCAAATAATTAATCTACTAGAACCTTTTAGAGGTAAAACTAGATCAAACAAAATTGAATTCATGTAACCAACCCCAAGTTCGTTGGGAAAAGGCTCATCTTCTCCCTGTTTTCTTTGTTGTGGATAAGGCAATACTAATTATCGCATCTCAAAATGAGACTAAAAGGCAGGTTGACCTATCTCATGTGACATCCTATCTTTTAGGGATACAACATTCATTCTAATGGAAGCAAACATGAACATGGGATTCTCCTCTCCTCTCCTCTCCTCCGACTCATGCTTGGCAGAGCTAAGCTGTCTCAGCATACCTATATTCGCCTTTAAAAAATTCTTCAGATCAACAAAATTTTAATCCAAGGTAAGTTGCCACGCGGAGAAACCAAATAACCAAGTCCTTGAAACAAAAAAAGGTATTCAAACATCTTTTGCAGGATGAACAATACACGAGTACAATACCTAGCATGGTCGGAAGCACTCCTATGATGAGACACCTAGTACAACTGAGACGAGTATTGTTCAAGACACAAAACTTTGTATTATATTCTAAGAAGCCAAAGTATAACCCATTGCTCAAACTCTATTGCTTCAGTTTCGTGCCCTAATTTGTTTTTGATGATGCCAACAATGTGGGCAAATTCAACTTAAATGGACCTAAAAGTATGAATAGATTCGCCCTAAGCATCAGCCTGCACAATATTCAGCAAACTTGCAATTGATTTCTCAAACTTTTGACTATTTGAGTCAGCAAAGAAGAATTCAATTCTTCCATTTATGGGTTATGTGAAGACACGAGCAGGAAGATGATCTGAAAACAGGTATCATCTTGCCAAGATCGATTTTCCAAGCATAAGTAGAATTTTCTCAGTCATATAACACGAGATCAGCTTTATGTCATCCTGCATACCTGAAAGCAAGTTTCTTTGATGCCATTACGACCCTCCAAGATCCCTGCTTCTTTAATAGGTTCCTGAAAATTAAATGAAAATGATGTTTCTTTTCTTTAATACTTCTTCCTAAATCCATTACAAAAATATAACCCAAATGAACGTATTCTTACCAAATTTCTCACAGGAGGAAGACAAACCACAAGGTCCACGTCACTTGATGGAAGGGACAATCCAGTAGCATTTGAACCAAAAACATTTGTCCTAGAACGAGGCCACAAGACTTGGAGAGAACGTGCAACACACTTAACAGCCCAGTTAATGTAAGGCTTTCTGATCAAATTCTCAGCAGCAACCTAACATATTGTAGCAGATTGCAAATTATCAGTAATCTTGCAACACAAATGAAACATATAAAATATAATTTTACCATGAGAAATAAATTCAAATGTTAGCACTTAGCAGCATTAAATCCTAAAAACAAGACATGAAAACAGTCCAGTATCACACCTGCTTGCAGAAAGAGTTGATTTCATCATGGAGAGTATTATGAAACAGTGACAGAGCAGCCTTGCGAGTGGAACAGTTCTGCGGTTCAGGTGGTTGCAAAGGAAATGCAATATCTGGCTAAGGTAGACATGTTTTTCATTGAAATTAGCATTGAAATAATGAAGAAAGAAAAAAATTCACAACCGTGTTAGAAGGTTGATTATAAATGATGAATGTAAGTACATGTTCTTGATCCCGAGCTAGCTGGGAAATTGCAATAAGCCTATCCTGTAGCAATGCTCCTGCTAAAGGCTGCGTCAACTGACGGGCCGAAAGGCTTTTGTTTCTCCAAGAAGGCCAAATGACTTCACTACCATTCATGGGTAAGCAAGCTTCTTCAAAATTGACACCATCATGGAACCAACCTTTGACACCCCAATGCCTTGGGCTGGAGCTACCAGATCGAACAGTAGGAAAACCTTTGTGCTTTCTGGAATCACCAACAGGAGATGGAGGAGGCGGATGAGGGGCACGTGGAACACATAGGACTACGGGAGAAGGTGGCCTCTTAATTCGAGGTTGTTCCCGCCTGTTAGGTGGAACACAAGGGCTTTTTCTATCATAACTTTGCTTAAAATCCGATCTAGATCTTTCCCTCGACATATTTGGGATGATTATTGGCCTCAAAATGGGATATGGAAGTGAATCTCCAGTTTTCGCTTCTCCATCACTAGGCATATTGGGTATAGATCCGGAGACAATCTCCTCGCCATCCACATCGTTCATTGCTGATGAGGAGTGCAGAACTTTGCCACTGATATCACTACCAGGAATAACATAGCCAAGAGTTCCAGGTCCCAGAGGATCAAACGGAGAGCAAAAGGAAGCAGCAGAAGGTGATGTCAGTCCATTTGTACTATAAGACGAGGAGAAGGCAACCATATCATCAACAGCCCTACTCATATCAGCTTCTCTACAAGCCCAAGAGCTATCATCTGAACAAAGTGAGGGAGGACGTGAGAAACTAGTCCCTGGATGATCAGAAGGATTCCAATACATCACGCCTCCACCAAAGTACTGATTACAATCCAGCGGAGAAACTGCATGTACTTCTAACTCTTCTTCTGACATCCAGTGGTTGTCATGCTCATCCACTGGTTCCTGAGAATTTGTAACATTGGACATGTCCATGAATTCGCCAGAAAGGACCCTTTCATCCTCTGTAGTAACTGGACAGCACTGCACATGTTGAGCAGTGAAGCGTTGAAGAAGAGAGGACTGTCGTCTTGAGATAAAATCAGAATCATAATTGCAAGTAACTGATGGGGATAGTCTACTGACACCATGCAACACGGGAGGCCAATCTAAACTCATAGGCAGATGTCGAGATATCACTCCACTATACCTAGTGTCAACAGAAGAATTTCTTACTTGTACATTTTGTATTTGGTGAAAATGATTTTTCCAATTGTGACCAACATCGAGATGCAATCTATCAGTGGCGGTAGGGAGATGAGTATTAGCAGAAGGATGAATAGTAGCTACATTGGGCCACTCATAAGAGATGTATGCTGATGAACTTGTGGCCCCAACATTACCCATACTTCCTTGCTCCTGAACCCGAATAGTTTTTCCTTCTGTCTTACTGCCTTCTGTTAGTTTCCCTAGACAACCCGTCTTTTGGTAAATTCCATGTGAATGTGCACAATTTCTTCTGTCAATAACTTCACCACACACATCATCATTATCTTCAACCACGGGCCTAACAGGAGTAGCATCAGAATCCACATCATCACTCAGACAACCAACCCTGGCAGTTTCGGTATCATTTTGGACCACTCTGTCTGAGTTTTGATGGTGTTCCAAACCAAGACTATCACTGACTTCAGCAGAAGAATCACGTCTCTCCTCACATTGTGCCATTACTGTACTTTCACAGCAGTGATCTGGATTTACTTCAGAGCTGTCAATCCCAGCTGCAACATTGTTTGAAAAGTTCTCGATAGTTCTATTTCCAGGGGTCCAGTGAGCCGTGGAGGGCCCATCTTGAGAATTAACAGAAACAGCGGAAGCTATAGAGCTTCTAGAATGATAACTTGCAACTCCTGAGCTAGGGGGGCTCGAGCTTTTGAGCTTTTTCTTCTCTTTCCTACTCTTCTTAGGAGCACTTCGTACATTTCCATTATTTAATCCTTTAACAGGTCCCTGGTCACGGTCAATCAGTTACAAAACATTTCTATCCTTAATAGAATTAGACTCCGTTTGGCAAATTTATAAATGAATATATAAAGAGGAATAATAGTGAGCTCACAAAATGTACGGATAATAAATGAGTAGTAGTTATGAATGTGAGGTTGAAATTAATTGACTAAGTTTATAAATTGGTTGCCTAACGGAGTCTTTATGTTTTAATATGAAAAAATAAAAGCACAACCATGGCATCTGTCGACGCGAGATTCCCTCTAGCAATAACTTCCTTCGGAACTTCACCATCAAACTTGTTGGGCTGTTTAATATCTCCATTGCCATTATACACCTGCCCATATCCATAAAATTGTTGTATCTTAGAAACATTTATGGGTTCAAGTATGAAAGGTCTAATTATGTACATGAATTCAAGAAAAAGATACTGAGGAGATGAAGATATACCTGAGTAGGTTCAACAAGGTTTCGGCCATCTGGACAAGGTCTTGGAACAGGGTTCGAATTTTTACTGCGCTTTTTACCCTTTTTCTTATGATTGGTGGAAACAGCTCTCTCCTTAAATTTATTAGAACTCCAATTTCCCTCCTCAAGTAGCTCAATTTTTGTGCAATCAAGCGAAACAACCATGAGCATCTCTCTCAATTTTCTTAATATAATGTCAGAAATGCTATTTGCAGAGTCCAATGAAGTAAAAAATAGTTTTTCATGATCATACGCACCATGCTGAAATGCTAACAACATAGTACAGATAACCTGAAGAATGTACAAACTTTTAAACACACAGTTCAATGGAGAGGAATTTCCAGAAACTGGTGCAGAATTTGTATTCCATTTAATTTTAGAATCTGTTCCTTTAGCAATGTCCCTTCCACCCTTAAAAGTAGAATTATATCTCAAGGGCAGCTCGCCGCAATAATCGTAGGGCCACATTTTGTCTTCTAAGATGCAATCTTTACCCTTCAACATTGCTGGTGCCTGTGATCACAATCATGAGATACCGGACCCTACTTACAACGAGAAAGAGATAACAAAAGGTGGAAACAAAAAGCAAGTATAAGCCAATTTGTAAATAATTCCACACAAAAAGCTTTTCAATATGGTTGCTAACTGACAAAAAAGAAACTATATCTCTATGCAGAAGGATTCCTAGTTATCTGCTCTATAGTGTTTGCATCAGCTTCCCAATCTAAACATGATTACAAATTCTATAATTAACATCAATTCCACATATCAGAATATGTCTCAAGCCACATATTTTAATGCTGTGAACTAAAGAAATCAGTAGTAAATACACACAAAAGAAACAACAAAACAAATCCGTAACAAAAACTAAATAGATGTACCAATGATTTTGTGGCTTTTCCCAAGAAAGTGCAAAACACCTTCTTCCTGATAGTGTCATCCAATTTCTCCCACCAATCCACACACCCTTTCTTCCTCCAAAACACATTTGCAGCCATGCCAGATTCACTCAACCTATCCTTTAACTTCGCCCCCCTTTTCTTTCCATTATTACAGTTAAACCATGCCAACTTCAAAGTCACCTCCATTCTGTTGGCAATGAACTCCTCCAAACTATAATATCCTTTTGCTTTCAACCATTTCAGCTCCACCCATTCTCCCGCCATCTCCCCCTCCTCCCCTCCCCTCAAAAACTCCCCACCCGAAACTCCATCCATTATTTCCACAAATCTATTCACATCCTCCACGAGTTTTTCAATTACACCTATCGCATTTAGACTAGTCCCCAAAAATTCATTTCCCTCTTCATTCTTTTCCCCTTCTTTTGAGCTGAATAACTTAACAGAATCATAAATTAAACGTTCTGACTCATTCGACTGCGCAACTCTCAACAGAAGCCCCTCCAACTTGCGATAACACAAGGTGGGAAGGGTAGAATTGTCTTTCTCACATGTGGTAGGGAGGTCAGGGAGAATAATAAACCGACCTGGGCCATTTAACCGGAGCTTCTCGAGCATTTCCAGCAGGATCTTAATGAAGTATGAGTCAACCATTGTCAAATAGGCCCGGCGGTGGTGGACCGAGAGAGATGAGAACCATTTGAGGATGGCGGGTCGGTGGTTCGGGTTAGGATTCGGTTTCGGGTTCGGGTCAGATATTTTAGAGTGGTAAAGAGAGACGTGTGCTGTGAGGGAGTCGAGGAGTTGTTGTTTCGAATTCATTGGAAATTTGAAGGTATGGAACTGGAAGAGGTCATGTAATGGAGGAGGAGAAGAAAATAATGTATACACGAAAGGAAGGGAGAGAGAAAAACGGGGAAGTAGAAGTGGACAAATAATTGTTCTAATTATTATTTATACATGAAAAATAAAACAAAGTATAAGGTCCTCAAACTATTCCATATGTATTAAATAGGTCCTCAACCTATTGAATATGTAGCAAATAGGTTCTCAATCTAATATTTTTGCAACCTCAATCAACAACGAATTATGCCCCAATTTGGTATATAATAAAATCAAATTTTTAACAGATTTTTTATAAAAAATGATGAATATATGGTTGAAAATTTGTGAATCTCGTAGCATTTGGTTAAATTAATTATTGATTTTGACTTTAAATTTTAATTGAATTTTTAATCTAAATCGAAAAAAGGCTGTGTTTTTTTCTTTTCAATTTTTTTTTTAATTTAAAGTAAACCATTTTATTAAATAATTGAGTATTTAGCCTTTGTTTGGGATCCATTCTTCAAAAAATATTCTTTCTTTCTTATTTTTAATTACACATTTTTCGATAAAATAATACTACACTTAAATTTAATTTTTTTTTTCTATTTTTTAACTATACATTCTCCAGAATACAACTATTCTAATAGAACCCCCATAAAAAGGCTTAACTAGATTCTAGAAGGGGACATGACAAGATATGAAGATGAAGGCGCAGTCTTTACAAACCCCTAGAAGCCATGATATGATGTTTTCTTATTTCTAACCCATGTTTGAGCCCCCTTTCTTTCTCCTTTTTTCTCATTCATTTGTTTACCGTACTCATTTTCAATCACACATTCTTCAAACAAAATAATATTATACACAAATCTAAAAATTTTCATCATTTTTTCACTACACATTCTTTCATCAATCACCATTCAAAAACTAATTCTTCTTAAAAAA